>JASCZW010010364.1:0-37100 GCA_034211315.2 Aedes japonicus
AGGATCACCGATCAAAATAATATAAGAAAGTATGCGCGCGTTGCTGCCGTTAGCGCGCGGCGCAGCGTACATGTCGTTGTGCGGCATGCGCAAGCGAGCACAGGCACAAGCGTTGCGTTACGGTAATGTTATGTTGTGGCAAGGCAGTGCGCCGCGCGCGCGCGGCGAGCGCGTTAGCAGGAAGCGCGCGCGGCGACCTGCCGTCATGCGCGGCGCGGTTACGCGTTGCCATACAAATTAGTGGTGCGCCATACAGAAGAGCGCGCGGCGCTGCCACACAGATACCGAACGATATGCAAAGCAGAGCGCGCATAACGAGGGCATATGTTATGGTGTTATGCCATACACAAGAGATGCCATGCCATGCATGTTGCCATACATATTAGGCAAAGAAAGGTGCTGCCGCTGCTGCGTTGCTGCTGCTGCGCTTTAACGACCGACGACGAGAACCGGCGGCATACAGGCAGGCGTTAAAATCGCGTTGCCATATGCCATATATATGCCATATGTTATAAAAAGAAAAAGAGGTATGTATGCTTATAGCACATATGTTATATGACATAACAAAAAAGAAAAAGGTACAGCATTGTTACAGCACATATATGTTACAGTTGCAGCAGGCGCGGCACAGGTGCCATACATACAGCGGCGGCAAAGGTACATACAGCCATGTTATATATAAAGAAAGTGCGCGTATACAGCATACGCGCGCGCGCGCGAAGTTGTTTAAGCGCGCGTTGGCGTACAGTTGCGCATGCCGCGCGTTATGCATACATGAAGGCGGTCATGCGCGGCATATGTTATTAGCGCGTTAGGTCCATGTGCGTTGCAAATCAGCGTTATATACATAAAGTGTGTTGCAGCATGCTGCAGCATGCATTGTTAAATGCACAATATATGCCACAAAATCACAAAGAACGTTATACAAAAGAAGCATGATACAGTGTCATGCCGCTGACACACAATGTTGCGCGTTGCCATGCCATGCTGATATGCCACAGTTGCTACAACATTGTTGCCACAAGAAAAAGTACACAAGAGCGTGTTGCCGCGCGCCGCTGCCACAAAAGCGAAAAATATTATATGTTAATATGCTGCTTGCCATGCTACAGCACAGCATCGCAATGAAGTACAACGAATGAAAAGGCGATATTAACGCGCGCGCATCATGCCATGCCATACAAGAGCATACAAGAATGGTATACATATATATGTTAGGGCGCGCGAGTGCTGCGGCGATGCGCGCGTTAAGGCGCCACAGCGCGCGTTACGCTGCTGCCAGCGGCGCGTTAAACGCCCCCCCCCCCTGGGGGGAAGTTGTTGCGCTTGCGCGCGCGCGCGCGCGCGTGCGACACACAGCGCGCCGCAGGCGCGCGCGCTGCTGCGCGCGCGCGCGCGGCGCGCGCGCGTTGCTGCTGCGCGGACAGGCGCGTGTGTTTATATGTATATATATATACACAAGAGAAAAAGAAAAGAGCAAAAGTGTTATATGCCATGCCAGCGCGCTGCCATATTAATAAAGAATGCCACAGCACCATGTTTTTTTTATACGGTACAAATAGCGTCACAGAAAAAAAAAGCGCGAAAGCATGAGAAGGCGTACACACAAGGCGTCGAGCATACAACATCGTATTTTTTTTTTTTTTTTGTTTTTTTTTTTAGGAAAAAAAAAAATAACATACATACACCCCCCGTCCGATTATGAAAAAGAAAACAACAAAAATATGTGTGTGTGTGTATCGAGAATGGCAACATACTACCATCCACAAAAGAACGCCGCCCCCCCCCCCCTTCCGCACATCATAACCCGTTACCATTGTAAATAAAAACACATCAGCAGTAAGACGTGCAGGCGCGCGTAGGCAGCCGCGCAAAAAGAATAATATAGCGTAGAGAACCACCAGGCAGTAGCGCGCGCCACAAAAGCTAAACGATATGGCTGCCTTACAGATGCGCAGCAGCGGCGCAGGTGAACTATCGGCACAACACGGCAATAAATGTAGGAACGAACGTGTGGAACGTGCAAAAACTAATAGCATTCTTGCGGCAGACAGGCGCGCGCGCGCGCGCGCGCGCGTGACAGAACACGCGCGTTAATATGCGCCAGCATATATATATGCCATATGCCATGTTTATATATGCAACACAAAAAAAGAGCGTTTGTAATGTTTTTTTTTATGCGCGCGCGTATGCGCGCATATGTAATAATACAGGCGCGCGCGCGTGAAAGTACAGCGCTTATGCGCGTGCAGGCGCGCACAACAAAAAGCGTTTTGCGCCATGTGCTTAATAATATCTAGCAGCGCTAATACAACCAATGTTTTTTTTTGTTTGTGCATCATATGCATGTTTACGTTATATGCAGCAGTGTATACGCGCCATGTTTGCGCATATATTTTTGTTTTTTTTATATTGTTAATAACAGAAAAAAAAAATGAAAAATAAAAAATACATATATATACAGCATGATATATATATACAGGTATGTATGGCATACAGCAGAGCATATATGTAGATATGTAGATAGGAGGTGGAGATAAATCACGAGACGATCCAACTGTTAACCTTAATGAAGATGGTAAACTCCTTAATAGGACGCATTCGACTTCCACTTTTTCGCTCGCTCCTGCCATTTATTTGCAACCCTATAAGTTGAAAACAATTTTAATAGCAGATTTGTTTTCTTGTTTTGTTCTGTATCAAGTTTTTTTTTCAGTCATTTAAGTACATGTCAGATCATTTCAGGTCATGCCAGTTCACTTCAGATCGTGATCGATGGCATGACATATCATTCAATATATCATGTCAAAAATATTTTATATTACTTAAGATTATTGTTGGTCTATCTTTTCAGATTATATCCGCTTAAACCCAGTTGACTAGCTGCCTAGAGCTGCCTATGACAAATATTTGGCTATTGGACAAACAGTGAACTACAAGCTTCAGTCTAGATGTATGATTTTGTCTTAATTTCCCGATCCTACATTTATAACTTTACAGACGTTCTGACATACTCCAAATATTGTTGTAGATTTTTTTTAATTTCTGTCCAGCGATAACCGAAAAACGGATAAAATGAATAAACTAGGGTCAGTTTACCTATATTCTGCTCCTACCAAGGGGTGGATCGCTCAGCACACTTTTCTCCTGTGCTAGTTTTTTTGAGTGTGTCAACAAGCGTTGCAATGTTCTGAGAGTTCCCGTAATGTACCGAAGGTGCCGATGTGTTGACAGCCGAAATTGTTATTTTCTGCTGAGCCTGGCAACCAGGCAATGCATATTGGCAAGGTTGCTGCTTTCATATTTCTATAAGCTCAACTGTCAAAAGTGTGTCTCAGTGTGCCACACATGTGGTATGGATTGAAAATCAAAGTGCCGCTGATAGGAAACATACTCGTCTAGTGTATGAGACATCGTGCCTGGCACATTGTTCTAAGCGACTTACCCTTGGCTCCTACTCTATCTTTATGATTAAAACTTAAGATTTCAAGTAAAGCTAAGTATCCAGCTGAAACGGAATCGCTCAAGGAATTTGAGTTCAGTGCACGATTTTTCTTGAGCGATTCCTTGCCAAAATTTTACACGGGATTTCTTTTCAGGTGCGTACTGCAAGCAACGGAAAAGCAACGCTTACTAATTTCTTGAGCGATTTCTTGGCCTATGCTTTTCTACACTACTTTTGAATTGGATACCAGCCCTTAACAGGGAGTTTTTACCAGGTTTATTTTGATAATTAAATACTGTGGAATTGGGGAATACGGTATCAGTGATAAAGTGACGAACACACATTTTTTTGATTACTGGATTTATAATGTGTAAGCTCAGGATCAAGGGTCTGTTATTTCAACCCACTCGTATGAAGCACAATGCGTCGCACGAAGAGACACAATGCGTTCCGACTAGAGAAACTGTAGGTACCCAGAGAAGAGCGGAGGCGAAGTTAAGGTAGCCAAACGAACTGTCAGTTGGTGTAGCCAATCGAGCATGACGTCATCAGCTCCCTTTGATGCTATGAATATTTTACACGAATGCCAGTAAGTGTTTTGAATTTTCATGGCTGCCAGAAAATTTTTTGTTTGCATCCGCTCGTCTATGGAAACCTATAGTGTCCATAGTTCCGACTCGTGCTTTCGTCCTCTCTTTCATAGCCACATCAAAAGTGTGTCACCATGAACACCCAAGATGACAGGAAACGCTGTTTATTTTGATTCGCCAGTGTGACAAAACAATAACCTGAACAACCGAAATGAGTTTTGCTTCTCCTTTACTACATCATCATTACTGTCAGCTTCGACTGAGGCTAGTTCCGAATTTTCGTCTGCATAACGTTTTTGCAACACCTCTTGGTTCATTTCTTTAGCCAATACATGCTGCTCTTCCTGTTGTGCTTCACTATTTGAAACACTTGCCACATCATCTTCATCTCCCGTCACGCAACATTCTTTCACTGATTCCTTTCGCATATCGTTCACTGATTTTATTTCCGCATTTCTCGATTCTTTATCTTCAACTTCAACCAATTCCGCAACAACAGCAACAAAATTTGCATAATTGTGATCGTGGAGAGCCGGAGACGAATACAGAGGCCGAGATTTAAAGAATTCTGTTGGAGGTTTGTCATCCGAATTCAAAGTTAACGCACAGATGGTTGGAAGAGCATTTTTACATTGCAACCTCCGTCTCTTTGCATTGTTCTTGAAACAGCCATCTTCAAAATGGGCCTGAAAAGATGCAAACCAGAACATTCACAAATCTGAAGAACACATTGCAGCACTCATATTAGCTGCTGCTGTGTTTTATTTACACTGCATATTCGCGAACTCGGCTTGATTTCCACATCCGGATCCCACTGGCAGAACATTATCCACCGGGATCTTGTGATTCCATCGCTATGGATGCGAAAAAAACTGAATTCCGGACACTTTTCGCAACTCCGGCCGCAATATTTCACGAGACACTTCATTTTTACACTTCCCGCACGCGGAACGATGTTTAAGTTCGTCAGAGTCACGCACTGGCTTGGAAAAAAACAACGAAAACATCGGTGACATGCAAAACAAAAATTGATCATTAGGGGGTAGCATGATTTGATAATTTTTCCGCGTCAATTATTTTCTTGCGTCGTTGCAGTCGCTGAAATATTGATTTCGCGTGTAGTATTTAGCTCTCCCTCCCAGGTAGCACTATAGTCACTAGATTCATAGTCTGGCGGATACAACGACGGGAGCCAATTTGAACTGTCACTTGGCTGAGCCAATCGAGCATAACATACAGTAAGCTCCGCCAAGTGACAGTTCTAATTGGCTCCCGTCGTTGTATCCGCCAGACTATGAATCTAGTGACTTTAGGTAGCACCACATGAAGCAGTCTCTATTGTACCCTTCTTTTTATCCTGATTGCTCTTCTCTTCGACATACAGGGTGCGGCAGAAAATAATGCGAAAATTTGTTCTATTTCTTTCAAATCTCATTTTCAACTAATTCAAGCAATAATATCAACATTTTCGAGTGCAGTTATCTTTATAAAGTCCTTTTAAACAAATTTATTCAATGTGTCCTCCATTTTTACTAATAACATCCTCGAGCCGACGCCGGTAGCCAGAGCATGCATTTCGGACGTAGTCCTCCGACATTGACTGCAATGTGTGTGTTATGGTTGACTTCAGGGTTTTCACACTAGGGTGTGATGTTTTGCAGGCTTGTGCTTCAACAAATGCTCAAATCGAATAATCCAACGGATTAAGATCTGGACTGCTAGGGGGCCACAAATCCTTCGGCCAAAACTTCATGTTATCATTCAACGATTGTTGGGTTCGATTGGACGTGTGACACTGCGCTCTATCCTGCTGTAGGACAACGTTTTGGTCCTCGGAGAAGTTGGCCTTCACCCAGGGAAGCACTTGGTCCTTTAAAATACCGATATACACTTCGGTCTCCAGCTTAAATGAAAACAGGCGGCATTTTCAAACCGTTGGACGCCACCAAGCCAAACATCATGACGCTAGCCGGATGTTTGGTTTGAAATTTGATTTTCACTTTTTTCGGAACGTTCTCCATTTTCTGCGGTGAAATGAACAGGTCCGTGCGGCTGTTGGCCACAGCATCGATGCTGAAAAGCTTGTCGTCGGAGAACAGGATTATCATTTTTTTCCTTCTTCAACAAGGAAAGCAATCTCTTGGAACGAGTCATTCGTAGTTCCTGGACCCGGTCCGCAATCAAGTGGTGTTTCACTCTGGCTCTGGAAGATGCATGCAGGTCTTTTTTGATGATTCTCCGCATGGACTTATCTGAAATATTGGCTTCCTTTGCAAGTTTTCTTATGGAACGCACCGCCTTGCGATCAATTTTTGCACGGACCGATTTGATCACGTTCGGCGTGCGTGCAAAGCGCGGACGTCCGCTTCCCGGTTTCCGCTGCTTTGGAGCATCCTGCCGGGACTTTTTTATGCGGTTAACTGTTGCCAAATGGCACCCTACCACCTTGGCAATCTCTTTCGGCTTCTTCTGGGCAAGCAACAAACTGGTGATCACTTCTTTCACGAACATTTTGACGAATTTGCAATTAAATAGAATGTTTGGATTCAGCACTTGAAAGTAAACATAAACAAATACACTTTCGACAGAAATTAGTCACTAGCTACAAGAGTTAACCCAATACTCAAGTTTGAACATTTTCGCATTATTTTCTGGCGCACCCTGTAGTGCAACAGTTTGTCGTACAGCCCTCGGTTTCACAGATAAAGCCTGTTTGGTGCTTCGTTTTGGCTGGTTCTGCTTCCGAAGAGTCTGCAGGCCCATTTTCTCCTTGGCACGCATAAAATTAGTCGCCAATGTACTAAGCTTTTTCACCACATCTCAGACTGATGCCGAAGTATATAGTCCCTTACCTTTCTGTCGATTGTAGGGTCAGCGGGATCAGGTTTTCTTGCCCGTTTCGAGGAATCTGCGAAAGAGTACTGTTGTTGATACTTCCGTTATGCGGTTTGAACTGCTCCGACGTCTATACCATCTTTCTTAGCCAGTTTTCTGATCGAAAGACCACTAACGTTATACCATTTGTGCACAATGCATTTTCTTTGCTCGGGAGAAAGATCACGCATTTTTAAACTTTCGTGCGAAAAAATGAGAAAAAAAATGACAACATCAGTTAAATTTGGATGTTACCAATAGGACGCAGCCAAAAGTTGGTTGAATACTGAACGCATTTTGAATTGACCGTAAATCCAAATATCGTATATTAGCAATATAAGTCTGAACGTATATTTTTACCACAGCCATTAGGCAACTAGCAAAAAGCAAATCTGTCAATTTTGTTGGCGCTATGTGGCATCTTATAGCACGTCAAAACATCGTGTCAATATCGGGTGGCGTGTAGCGAATGACGGAGTGATATTTTGACATGCTAGCAGATGCCCCAACTTTACACCATCAGTGGACACCTCGACTAAGTGAACTACGTGGCGTTATTGAAGAAGCGATTACTAACGCTAGCGATTGCTAGCGGTTTGAAAATATACACAAAGTTATCGATTAATTTTGTTCTTGCTAAAACGTCTGTCTGTGTTTTTACTTTCTATTTGGAAGACTTCATCTTAACGTGTATCCACGGTAAAACTAATACACTCTTTTATGAGTATCGTTTGCTCAATTTTGAGAATAATAACCAATTAGATTTTTTTTAATCCTAGAAAAGGATTACTTTTACCCATTTCAATGAAGCAATACAAGACTAGTTTTATGCAAACCAGAATACTACAATTTTTTTTTAACAAATGCATATATTTTTAATCGAGGTAATAATTACGTTATGCATTTTTCAAAACGTCAGCGCCAATATTTCCAATATATTTCACGCATTTTAAACTTGTTTTGCCACGGGGTGCAAACTACGCATTTGACATATACACAGTAGCTCATAAATAAGTAAATGCAATACACTCATTTAATGAGTTATCCCAGTTTTCCTCGGAAATGCGAACTTTAAAAAAGAGTTTGATAGAAATAAAGTCTCCATAAGGATTGGTGACGTTTCTCTCGACAGTGCAAGTTGATTTTACAACTTCAATGAATCGGACGAAAGTTCAATCAAAATAGAAAAAAGTTGCCGCCGTGATTTCTTCAATAAATGTCGTGCTCATAGATGTTGAATATTCCTCCAGACTTGTTAGTTCAGACATTGGGGCTTTTTTCATTGTAAAAAATAGGCCGATGGTTCTCCAATGTTTTTGAAATGTTGTCTACAGATAGAGTTTATAGATACATAACGAAAGTAAACTTAAAAAAAGGTTAGCAAATTTTAGCGGAAAACTCCATTGGAAGTTTTCAACTTTTCCGAAGCATCAAAAAATTCAAAAAATCATAAGTAATGAACCCAGCACTTAAAAAGCAAAGTTTCTTAATGAACCTTCATTAAATTCATTAAAAACTAGTCAAGTTTAACGCTTTCTAAAATCACATTTAAGTGATTATAATGAGAATTACCGATTATATACAGTGTAAATATTCGCGGAAAATAATTTACACAAAAATAACGGGTGGCCACCAAAAAGTGGGAGAGGAAAGAATGGTTCGGGGAAAAAACCAACAAAGAAGTACAGTTCATTATGATTGATCTGTATATATAAAACAGAGTGGCATACGTAAGACCGCTCATAACTCGAGAACGGATTGTCCGATTTAAGTTGCCTTTTTTTTGTTCTGTTCGACGACGCCCAAGGAACATTTGTAAAAAGAGAAAGTGGGGGAAATTTGTGGCAATAATGAAAATTACGAAAACGATTGATTTCCAATACTTTAGGTATGGTATTTTCGTTTTGATCGAGTTATCCTTGACATGGATCGTAGATGACGTTGATAGTCCACTTGACATCAAGCATGAGAAAATTTGAATGCATTTGTTTACGACTCAGCAGGTAAAGCATAGGCACACATCCACACTGCTGACGTCCGAATAATTCAGTGTACGATCAGCTGCCAGTTTTGCTCAATTCAGTTTTTTACAAACAAAATGAAAGCAGAATAAAGGGTGTCCACGATGAAATTGCCACACACAAAATTGATTCGCAAATTTTGAGTTTTCATCCGATTGCCATCAAATTTTCAGGGATTGAGAAATAACTATTAAACTTCATTTTACCATTTTACTCGTATTTTATTTACAGTCCATACGCAAATGCCCGCACCTTGGCCTTAACCCCGGCCATAAGATTCTGCACAACCTGTGAATCAACCGTTTTTTGCATGTAAACCCATACTTTCTTCAGTTCCTCGACTGTCTTCACTACCTTAGGTCGTTTGAGAAGGTGCTGCTTCATAATCGCCCAGTACTTCTCGATGAGGCGGAGCTCCGGAGTGTTGGGAGGGTTGAACATTTTCGGCACGAAATTGACCTTATTGTCCGCATACCACTTCAGCACGTCCTTGGAGTAGTGGCATGAGGCCAAATCCGGCCAGAAGATTGTTGGGACGTTGTGAGCCTTCAGGAGAGGAATCAGCCGCTTCTGGAGGCACCTTTTATGTACACCTGTCCGTTCATCGTGTCCTGGGTCACGAAAGGTGCACTCCGCTTCCCGCACGTGCAGATGGCTTGCCAAACCAGGAATTTCTTCGCAAATTTGGACATCTTCTGAGTGCGACATGCTCTGAAACGCTGAACTTATCCTTGGCCGTGAAAAACAGGTTGCTGGGGATCTGTTTGAAGTCGGCCTTCACATATGTTTCGTCGTCCATGATGCAGCATTCAACTTTCGTCAGCATGTTGAGGTACAACTTCCTGGCACGGGTTTTGGCGGACTTGTTCTGCTTCTGTCCCGATTAGGGGCCTTTTGTACCTTGAACGTTCGAGCCCAGCCTTGGTTGGCCTTTTGGACAAAACTTCGGCTTAGGTGCAGCTTCTTAGCCACATCCCGAACGGAGGCGTTCGGATTTCGGCTGAAGGCCCCAACTACGCGGTTAGCGATTTTTGGTGTGGTGCAAGGAATACTTTTTCCTTCACTTCTGGGCCTCCGATCGGTGGTCAACCGTTCCTCGAACCGGCTTAATCACTTCGCGACACCGTGGAATTCGCGATTCCCAACGTTTTAGCGATGGAACGATGCGAGAGATCCTTGTTCTCGTGATGAATGCGCAAGATTTTATCACGCACGAGCTGTTCTTTCGACTCCATTTCCGCGAGTTTTGATCACAGGACTTTAAAACTTGCAGGATGTAAATAATGCACTATGAACTAAATCCACCCAAATTTTCATTAAATTCTACCCAACGGTTAAAAAGTTAGAGCAATTTCATAGTGTGGCAATTTCATCGTGGACACCCTTTAGTAATGAACAGAATCGGAATAACTCAAACGTGGTAACGCTCACTTCTGAAGGTGTATTCATATGAGCGAGAAATGAGTGCAGAGTGAACCAATTTTTCTACCGTACTGTGTGTACACCCACGCAAGGAGAATGTCGACGAAGAGAGGCTCCCAATGTTACTAAGGACCTAATGCATTGTTAAGCTTGAAATATGCGAGTTGCCTTCAAAAACGATCTGCCTGAAATTTTTTCTCGAATCAATTGACGGAGATTGTCAATCAATTCTTCGCGAATTGGCAGTTGACGTTTCCACAACAAAGTTCATTACGAGTGTTTTCGCAAACATCGTCAAGAATTATGAGAACCACAATTGGTTAAGTGCACGTGCGATTTTTCCAGCAAAAAAGAAGCATGTCAATGAAATGAATTTCGTGATTCGTAATCGATCGCAAAAGAACGATAAAAAATATGAGATAATACTAGGTGACAAGCAAGGCAAGCCTGGCTTAATATAACTTAAAAAAATCATTGAATGCTCGGAATTATTTGAATCATAAAATCGGTTAAAGCGGAACAAAGTTCGCTGGGTTAGCTAGTTTTATATAAAGGGTTGACCTTAGTCTTCAAACTCAGCTTAATGAGTATTAGCATATTGCCCGTGGTCTGCGCAGCTTAGTAGTGATGCTAGCACAAGATTACTGGACGGCTGCCACATGTTGATGAGTTGCTTCGTGCCCTTGGCCTTCTAATCAACCTTGGATACAGTGCCCAAGTAACACAATTTGTTATACTAGAGTAACATTGGCTTCATTGAGACAAACACCACCATGTAGTTTGCAATTTTTGAACAGTATTCAAACAAGGATGATCAGTAATAGAGTTTTTACAAACATAGTATTAAGTGTTACAATAAGAGGTCAGAGGATAAAATCAGATATATAAAATTAGGTTTAATACAAATGTTATGCTTCATTTAATATTTTAAGGTGGAAATAAATACAACACCACTTCGTACAAAACCTTGTTTATTGAATTAATTGCTGACGGAATACATTATTAGAGGTAGTCAGTAGTGCGTTGCTTCACTTTTCTTCATGATTGCTTCTTCCAGCCGCCTGGGCATTGAGGAAATGAGAGAATTTAATATGTTCGGAGTAATTTTAGCCCATTCATCGATGATAGCTTCCCTCAGATGTTTTGCATTTTCATATGTCCTGCCCTGTGCAAATACTTTTCGTTTGGGTTCAGATCCGGACTACAAGCCGGCTGACTAGACCGACATTACAGGAATGTTATGAACCTTCAGAATTTTTTTGGTATTTTTAGCTGCGTGACATGCGGCGTTGTCGTGCTGGAAAAATTACATCATCGCCCATAAAGTCTTCTGTGCAAGGTATCAACACCTCCTCCAACAATTCGCAATACTTTTCCAAATTCATTTTCGTTTAAATATCGGTGTTTTTGCAGCTTGGCTAATACCTGCCCAAACCATTACGGTTCCTCCTCCGAAATTGCGAGATTCTCTTGTAGGCTTTTTCTTCCTCTTGTCTTGCCAACAGTTGCCAGAACCATCAGGTCCATCCAAATTGTTTTTTTTTTTTTCATCGCTGAAAACCATTGTGGACCACTCAGAATACCAGAATCGATGCTTTTCGGCAAACTTCAACCGTGCATTTTTATGACGTGGAAGAAGTCGCGGTACAGGAACGGTTTTCCTATATGAAAGGTTTTCTTCGGAACTTAGAACCGGTCGAATACGACGGCTAGTAACCGAAATATTCATATATGTCTTAATTTTTGCAGAAGGAAGCTTGGAATTAACAACGAGATGTATAATTCGGCGTTTATCCCTTTTTTTCTGATATCAAGGACGGCCAGGTCGCTTCTGTTTGGCAAATTTAGCACCGAATCCAATATAATTGGTCACGGCATCTCTACTCCTTCCTATTCTTCGAGCGATTTTGCGCAAAGAAAATTCTTCCTCCTTCAATATGTCGATTTTACCATGCTCCTTATCCGTCAAATCTTTCCTTTAGGCATGTTTTTAGAAAATCTAGAAAATAATATGTTTAATAGCAGGCAACCAATATTTGTGTTGTTTGATTTACCAGAAATAGATTCCACCGAATGTTAATTTTGAGGAAAAGTCCGCTGAACAACACATTTGACATAGTGGCGTTTTAGTTATGACGTAAGTGAGTCAAAAACGAATCAAAACTGAGTTGAAACGGCTGGCCGTGCATGTTTCTTTTCGCTTGGGTGCCGTCAGTTCAATCGAAGATGGCGTCAAAATAGCAAGCAATCCGCGAGCGTGATGTCCGGTTTTACAAAACGCATGGTCATTGCGGTATAAAGTTCACGGTAGACCACTTTCGAGACGAAAACGTGCCCGTGAGTACAGTTTACCGGATCCTGGCATCCCAGAGCGTGGAGCGAAAGGCCGGTAGCGGCCGTCTGGTGAAGATAAAGACGAAGAAGAAGCAAGCCTTGAAAAACCTGTTCGACAACAAGGACGAAACTAGTTTGCGTGACGCCGGCCGAAAATGTCACTGCTCCCATACCTTGATTCACCGAACTCTCAAGATGGAGGACATCATCTGTCGGAAGAGGACTCGGTCCCTCGAGTGCACGGACGAGCAGATAGCGACCGTGAAATCGCAGTGCCGGTCGATGACGAAGAACTACCGCGGGACGTCG
This sequence comes from Aedes japonicus, assembly GCA_034211315.2. NCBI lineage: Eukaryota > Metazoa > Arthropoda > Insecta > Diptera > Culicidae > Aedes > Aedes japonicus. The sequence goes on from JASCZW010010364.1 coordinate 12,996, forward strand.
TTCGTGTTGGACGACGAAAGTTACTTTCTGCACTCGAAGACCCACATTCCAGGGAATGACAGCTACTTTTCCAGTGACAAATCGACCACACCCCCCGAAGTAAACGATAACTTTAAGCAGAAATTTGAAATTAAAAAAAGTTATGCTGTACATCGCCATATCGGACAGAGGGATTTCAAAGCCGTGGTTCAAGCCGAGCGGTCTGGCCATCAATCAACAAGTGTACCAGGAGGAGTGTTTTGAGAAAATTCTTCTGCCGTTCCTCAAGGAGCATGGGAAGTACGTCTTCTGGCCGGACTACTGGATTATCTTGAGCAAAAAAGATACCGCTGACCAGGGCCCCAGTATTCATTGACGTTTTTTTTGAAGAATAAACATTATTATTTGAATAAAAAATACTGTGTTCGTTTTTTTTACTACATGACTGAAAAAATTCACCTGTTATTAGTGCAAAACATACACACTCAGATTTTTGTTTACAGAAACCTGTAAAATTTTACCGAATTTTCCGAATTTACCGAAACAGCTGTACGTTCGGTAATCCAATTTAACGGATTTATGTCAATCTGGTATTTTTTTACAGATAACTGTAAAATTTCACCGAAATCCGTTGAATTCAGGGGCCTGGCAATCCTATCCTATTGGCTAGCGTTTGACAGTATGCAACATATCACGGGCCTTATTTGAATAAGGCCCGTCTGACGTTTGTTACTACGGGTAGGAACACCAGCATTGTTTACAAACAATGAATCTTTTGACGTTTGGTTGTTAGAGATGTTGGCTACAGGAACATCTCTGTTTGCCAGATCCCTGGTTGAATTAGATAACTGAACGTTCGGCTTTTGAGAATTCGGTAAAACTTTACAGATTTCTGTAAACAAATCTAAGTGTGTAAACACAAACAAACATTTTATTTTGACAGTTCATGTTTGTGTGTATTGGTGAAACCAGATTGGACCTCCAAAAACAAGTGGGGCCGAAACTTATAGAAGAATCCAAGTTGAAAATATTTATTTATTTTATTTTATTTAAGCAAATGATGATGTCTGTGAGCCTTTGGCTCATAAAGACTGACTAGCTTAACAATTAACAAGAAATGGCTTCAAGCATATTATAATTCAAAACTAAAAACAAAAACTAATACATACAAAACTATGCGTATACTTAAACAAACTATAGAGGCTACTATAACAGGCAAGAAAAACATTTTTTTTACGTGATCGAAAATTGGTTTGAGAATAACCTACTTTTCAAACGAGATTTGAAGTTATTTACAGTGAGTGATTTTAAATCTTCGCTTAGGTTGTTATACAGAGCTGTTGCTTTATTTAACACTGCATTTTGACCGAACTTCCAGGTGTTGCTTCTACTAGTAGATAGGTTATCGCTGCTTCTGATATGATGTTGATGTCGTTCTGAAACTCTGTTCAGCACCGTGTTAGTGTGGACAGAATTTTGGAGTATTTGATATATATGTATATGCATGCAAGCAGTTGTAGTATACACGTTCTCTACTGTCAGTAGGCGATGCTCAGTGTGAATGAACGCTGTCGATGTTCTCGGAGAGTATCCAAAAAGGTTTTTGATTGCTTTGTTCTGGATAACTTGCAGAGATTTTAATGCTGTTTTGTTTGCTGTTCCCCAAATTAGTATACCATACACTAGGTGGCTGTGAAACAGTGTGTAGTACAAAAAGTTGAAGTTGAAAATATAAGAAGACACCGAGTGGTGATAAATTTGACAGCTCCCGTGTTAAAGTATAGGACGAAAATTTTAAAATGCTTCTTATTAATGGTTCCAATGAAATTCTTATTAAAAGCGGTTTGTTGTATGATGGAAGAAACTTCCAAAGCTGCACATTGGGAGCATTATTTTTATTTAAAATTTATTTAGCTGAAAATGTTTTTATTGAGTACTTTTGGAAAATGTTTCCAAAATGTTTGTCCTACACTTTAACATGGGAACGGTCAGATTTATCACCACTCGGTATCTTCTTCTTCTTTTTTCAACGTGGGATCCAAATCGGATCCAGATCCAACCAGATTGAATAAACAAAACGTTTTGACAGCTGTTAGGGCGGACCTAGGGTGAACCCAGTTCCGCACTGACAATAACCGAAAACGACATAAGTTTGAATGAATAAAAAACAAGACGGATTCCACACTAAATCGATCAACCACACTTCATGGTCGTTGATTGGAATGAAATTTCGCACAGGTTTTGGTTGTCAGAGCCTGATCATTTTCCACTGATAGAAGAAATAAATTGATTCTCGAGTAAGTTTTAAAAAGGACGTAAATGTTTTGTTTAAAAAACTATTGATTGTATGAAAACACTTTTTCCCCAAATTGTTTCAACAAAAACAATATATCTATACGTGCATTTTAATAACTTCAGTTTTAAAGTTTTAATCTTAAAAGTTTCTGAAGAAACCATTTTGTATGCATTTTTGATCAATGTTTCAAATTTTTTCAAGAAAACGTATGTGTTCGATGGCGAATTATGATTCCTGAGCCAATTTAAACTTTTTTTTTTAAGCATTACATAATTGATCATCTAGAGGCAGGTAGTTCATCGAATCTTTCGTCCCGCCTCTAAGCATCTTGTCATGAGGACCCAGGTGGTTACCTACCTGTTCGGATCAAAGGTTGGATTTAAAAACAAACCGTTTTTGGCTATCACCTTTGATCTGGACGAAGGCAACATTTTTTAAAGAATAATTTCGGAATGACTTCTTCTGCTGCGAAAAATGAGCTATGTTTGTTGTGCTCAATGTCGGAATCGCTGTCCGAAGATGTGGACTGGGTTCAATGTGTGAGCAGTGGACTCATTTCTCGTGTGCTGGAGTAGATCAGGAGGTTTCAAAGGCCGACTGGCGCTGTCAAGGGTGTGTTTCCGGTAGTGCTCAGCAGTTGAAGGTTCTTGAGGGACTTGGTTCCAATGCTGATCCCATTGATAAGCTACTAAAATAGGAACAACTCGCCAAGGAGAAGGCCTCCTCAATGCGGATGGCGGCGCGGAAGAAACTACTCGTTAGGCAGAAGGCGTGGAAGGAAGAGCAGCTGAAACAAAAACGGGAGATGCAGGAACTTGAGTTCCAGGTTCAGCGCGAGCTGGTGGACGCTTACTTGCGGATCGCCTAAAAATCCGCACGTTTGGGTCAGGTTCGGCTGCTGTCTTCATGAATTTATCCACAGTTGGTGCATTTTGGAGGGGCACCTTCGTCCATCGGTGCACAATCCTTGGTACTCCTCGCCTTCTTGCGCTGGATTGCCACCTCAGCCGTCTTGGTGACGGACGGGATGGCATCCACCGCCGACTTCCGCTTTGCGGAAGCCAAACTGGTTGTCCGACAGACCGCCTGTACCCTCCGTGTACGTTGCCAGTCTGTTGAGGATTACCCTCTCGAGCACCTTACCCGCTGTATCCAACAGACATATGGGTCTATATGCCGATGGATCTCCTGGTGGCTTCCTGTCTTTGGTAGCAATACAAGGTTCTGAATTTTCCAGTGGCGTCCGGGAAGATGCGCCTCGTCCAGACACTTTTGCATCACCACCCTGAACATTCCGGGAGTCCGGCATGATAGCCGTTTGATGGCCAGGTTCGGATACCATCAGGTCCCGGCGCTTTGTTCACCTTTAGCGACTTTGCTGCTCGCAATGAGTTCGTCATTCGTCACCGTCGCCCTCGTCGCCGGCCCCCGTTGTGCCGTTATCAATGCCCACGTGGTCGCGGGTGTTCGGCGGGGCCGTCCACCCTTCCGTCGCTATGACAGCGTTAAGGTCTGGGATACTGGAACGCTGGTCATGGGACAAATCTACGGCGGCGGGGGGCCATGGACCCCGTCGTGTGTGTTCCGGCACATTTGCCACACCGCGGTTTCATGGGTTCCATGGCCATTGCACAGTGGGAAATAAGTACATGAATCCCAGAAGAATTCGATAATTCAGCTCCAAGTAGCACAAGGATAGTAAACAATAGAATTTTTGTTTGTGAAAACTTCTGAAAAATCAAATGGAAGGGGTCCACTTGCCGCAAAATTCAGTGGACGGAGATATTGGGCTTATTTTATAATTCCCCCGTATTTTCGAATAATGCCCAGTAATCTATGCTTGGAGGGGCCTGCGGTAGTGAAAATAGGCCTATTTTTATGTAGAACTTCCCTAAAAATTGAACGACAGTAGTTGTAGCCACTGCACTAGTCGGGAAACGGAGATATTGCTGATTTTACCCCACTTCCCCATATTTTCAGAATATTACCCATTTATCCATACGCTTTTCAGATGTCTTTGGAATAAAACAAGTTAACTAGGCCCTTTCGGACCTCCACAAAAAAGTGTATTATCCATTAACATCAGATAATTCATCTTCACTCAAAGTTGTCGCTCATCTTCACTATATTCGTCATCGTCATTTCGCTAGATTGGGAAATGTTTTCGTGTTCTTGTTCGTCAGATACACAGAACTGTAGCATCTGCGCGTCGAACTCTGGGTCATGCTTCCAGAATGATTTTTTGCCGCTTGATTTGACCGATAGATACGCCATCTTGGGATCAGACAAAGTCAAAGCATCTCTCATCATATCAGTAAGGTTATCCTCCGCAGAAGTTTTCCGTGCAAAGTGCAATCGGGAGAACTTGTGTCGCTTGTGACTAGTTTCTCCAGCCTGCTCTTCGACGAAGTTCATCGTAAATGGCTAGAAATATCAAAACATTTATTAGCGTTATATACTTCCACATACCTTTTTTTTTTATTAAATTTACCAAACGTTCAATTCCGGTAGATGCTCATATTTATGCAGACATGGAGGGAGCTGCCGTACAAAACGGAAATTCACAACGGTATTGTTGCTCAATGTAAGTGTACAACTGTTTGATTTTATTGTTGTCCAACTTTTTAGATGAAAGTGCCAGACTGCTGATGAGCCGAATGTTATTTATCAAATCCACGTCAACCCAAAGAATTTCAGCAAACTTTTAAGGTTGCGCAAGTAGACTTCTCGCCATGTTGCCTTTAGTGGAGCTTCCACAGGCTCTAGCTTTGGGGCGATTAAAGTTCAGTTTGAAGTGAGCTTTAAGCTCATCTGCAATTCAGCGTGCTTCCTTCTTAACTTCTGGATGGGACATGCCTGGATGGTTAGGAACAGCTTTCTTAGTAGTCTTCTACCAAGTTCAATCTTGAATGAAAGAAGAATGGTCCGATTCGTTCATCATCTTTCAGACATAGTGGTAATTCTGATTTTATCGCCCAATCCTACGCAACACTTTTTATTATTATGACTGACATTTTGTTTCCGCTATTGCACGCACACTAATAAAACAAATCTGTCAAATTTTCTGTGTTCTTCGATTCAAAATGTTTTCAAACAAGGAAGTTACGGAAATTTATTTGAAAAGCTGTAAGAAACAGCATATTTTGGATTTTGTTCACAGAATCTTAAAGTGGGAGAAGATGTTGTTGAAAGGAGTGTGGACATTTGGATACACACATTCCAAAATGATTGGAGGAATGTTCGAAGTAAGAATAGATTTTTCGAACGAAAGGCGGATTGGCTCGTTTTGCCGTTCCAGGTAAGTGAAGTTTTTAAAAAAATCTTTGCCGTACTACCAGCGGGTGGATAGTCATGAAGAAAATGAAAATATTTCTTGGCTCAAGAAGAACTAGCACATCGGTCACAAGCTTAATGATTCACCCCTAATAACGTAACTCTCACCAACACACCCTCAAGTATTGTGTCAAAATTACATAGCGAATCAAAACAACAACAAAGATACTAGTACCGGAAGGAACAGAAGAGCGCAAGAATTATTGCAAGGTGCAGTACTGCTGCCAATTAAATAAACAAGAAACATATTCCAAAACAAATTGTTATCATTGCTGTTAATATGTATCTGTCTCAACTCAATCTAATTCTCATATAACTCATGCATTACGGACACCACCGTTACCCCAAAATCGTGGCAGAAAGTTGCTGTCATTCCAACAGTTGGTTGAACACACTAAAGTCAAGAATTGCCAAGACTTGGCTCGTGTCCGCTGCGTCGAAGAACTTGTAACGGAACCCTTCTATTGGTGGACCAGATAGAGTTGGTCCCGATGATTTCCTTGTTGCTGTCGTCTGATTGGGAACACCTTCACTGGTTTCAGAGCCACCGCTTGCAGCTCAGCAATTATTGCCTTCAGAGTGAATTCCGGAAGGTCACGCAGAATCACCTTCAGCGGCTTGCTTCCGAGTGCATCGTGCGTATAAAACTAGTATCGCTTTGCGATTAGGTGATCGCTAACAGCACAGTAATCTGTTTTCTATGAGCACATGATGTTTGTGCCCATACTGCACAGCTTGTATAGCGGATTTACTTTAAAGACGGCAAGCTCAGTCCTAAGTGCAGCGATGTCTCTTGACGTGGTGAATAGCGGCGAGATATTCACCTTTTTACCCTTCTTACATCAATAGAAGGGTATTAAGATCGCTTGAAAACTCGACTTTTTATCCGAGGCCCACAGGGCCGAGTTTCATATACCATTCGACTCAGCTCGACGAACTGAGCACATGTCTGTGTGTATGTATGTGTGTGTATGTGTGTGTGTATGTGTGTGTGTGCGTTACAAATAATGTCACATCGGTTTCTCAGCCATCTGTGAAACGATTTCAGTTCTGTTGACGGCAAATGGAAGCTACAACATTCCCATAGAACGCTATTGATTTTTTTTCATGCGGACATTTCGTTTCGAAGATATGAACGAAACAGTACTTGAAGGCCTATTATAATAGTAATCAAACAGTTTAGTCTCCGATTACATACTGAGCTATTTGTGTACCGATTTTAGTTTTGTTGGTGCCAAATCAAAGCTATGATATCTCCAAACAACTGGTCAAAATTTCATTATGATTGGATAATCCTTCATGGAGATATGACCAAAACAATACCTGAGAGCACATAATTGTGAGATGACAATATACTCGTTGCAGTGCAAACCCGAACAAGACCAATCACACCAATCGATGCCGCTTGCATTCTATTGTGTCGCATCTGGAGCGTTGTATAGCACATACAGCGGACTAGCCACACTATGCGACTGTATAGAATTAGAGCAGCATCGATTGGCTCGAGTTGTCTGGTTTTGAACTGCAACGAGTATATTCAAAAATTACACAAAGTCTCCATTTACTATTTTCAACGAATATGTACTTATTAAGCATCTTGAATCCATATCGATAATCAAAATTGAAGCTCAGGATTGAAGCTTTGTTAAAGCCAAATTGAAGTTATAAAATCTTCAAATAAGTGTTCAAAATTTCATTATGTTAACTTCCCTTTTTTACCCTTCTTACATCAATAGAAGGGTATTAAGATCGCTTGAAAACTCGACTTTTTATCCGAGGCCCACAGGGCCGAGTGTCATATACCATTCGACTCAGCTCGACGAACTGAGCACATGTCTGTGTGTGTATGTGTGTGTGTGTGTATGTGTGTGTGCGTTACAAATAATGTCACATCGGTCATATCGATAATCAAAATTGACGCTTAGGATTGTCTTATAATTCATTCTCTGGACTGATTATATGAAATTTATAAAATTTATGTAATTTCATCTTTTATATAACTAACATAAACAGGCTGTTACAGACTATTAATGGCAATATGTTAATCACTTCGATAAACAATACGTTCAGGATTGACAAATAGTTAATTTTATAAACTGAATGTATGACATATCGAATGTTCCTGGATCTTCCTGGGATTTCGAATGAAAATATCTATCCAGTACATTATTGGCCACATTTGAGTTCATTATTCTGGTGAAGTGTAAGAAGGGTTCAGTCTCACCATCGGTGGATTAATGCGGGTTTTTGGTATTTTTTTGGTCCTGTACCGGTAGCGCAGCAAACCGATTGCTCGCTAGTGGTCGGGTGTTGGGGTCCGATGAACCGGTGTCGTCATGCCGTAGCCGCTTGCAGCTGCTCGGTTTCGGTATGGCTCCAGGAGCTGATGCCGCTAGTGCAGATGTCACCGCGTGTTGATGTTTTGCCGTTGCCAAGGTAACAGGTTGAGCGAGAAAACTTGCACAACTTTAGAGCGCTTCCTTCTGGAGGATCACGTAAAGGTATTATAAATCGTGTATTGCTGCATATGAGATCTCCCTTACCTACATTTGAAATCTGTGATAGGAAAATATTGGGCATTTAGTAAATTTATATTGAGAAATATGCGTTTTATTCAATAGTTAAATATTCAAAATAAATAGTTTTAAATATTGAAATCGACGCGTACTGCATGTCCCAAGCGGTTGGTTTATTTTTTTTGAAAATCGATTGTGAATTGACTGATTCATTAACGTTGAAAATCTAAAAAAATTCGTGATGCTTCAACTTTTCTTACTCATAACGAGTACCCCAGTATTGAAAGATCGATTTTTATGGGGCGCGACCCCGGCGTATTGGTTAATATCCATACCTCTCACGCCTAAGTCACGAGTTCGAATCTCACCCCCGGAGAAGTTACGAAAATGCCCAAAAGTGGTGCGAGGCTGAAAATCTCGATAATCAAGACAAAAAAAAAGATCGATTTTTCTCCCGTACCCCAGCGACTAACGGTTTGCTGATCTTGACCGGAATCTCAGTGACAACTGCATAACTGATCAGACTGTAAACAATGTACAGTAAAGGAAACTGATTTTGGTTAATTTCAGTGTACACGGAAAAAAATCCGTATCCAGGTCCGTGAATTCGATCATGAATTCTAGAACAACTGTGAATTGAATCACGATTTCATGAACTAAAGGGTGTCTCATATCAAATTGCATAACGGAAAAGAGGCTGTAAACTTTCAGACAATAAAATATAACCTACTAGCTGAATCCTGTGCAAGCCTTGCTACGCATGCAGCAAAATAAATAAAAATTTAATAGAACTGACGCGTTTATGGTTTTTTTTTATCTGAATGAATTTGGTAAAAAAAATTCCGTTGGCTAATGTGTGCAATTTCTGCAAAAAATAAACGAAGGTGTGTGTTTTACTATAACCCTTGGATCGGCCATTTCTACCGGTTTTTCTTTCTGCGTAGAAGCATTTCATTGACTAAACATTTATCTTCAAACGAAGCCGTATCCTGTCATTTTGAATGTAATTTTCTATTGCATAACCTTAGATTAACTTCTTGTGCATAATTTGGCCTTAAGAGCTATTTAAGCATGCCCTATTCTTGACTTAGAAGGGGTTAAACTTCTATCAGAACATGCTGCTTACCCGAGAAATACACAGTTTGTTTTAGTTGCATGGATAACTCTTATCTTTGGTTCAAATTTCTGTTTCATTTGTTTGAGAGCCCCCACCCCCCTCCAGAGGCACAGTAGTATTTTCCATTTAATTCCAACTACCTTTGCTTATCTTGACAGATACGCGTATTTCGTCTACAATGTGCAGACTTCTTCGCTGTTTCGTCGATTTATTAGTCTCCAAAGAGGAGAGGGGTGGGTCTTAAACCACCCTAGAAACATTTCTCGCCTACAAAAACCTCCACATGCCAAATTTAGTTCCATTTTTTTTAAATAAGTTTCTGATTCATTTGTATGGAAGCCATCCCTTTATGTATTTGTATCGAATGCCCCTTTTAATCGGGGGAGGTGTCTCGATCCATCATGAGAATCTTCTCCGGTCCCAAAAATCCCTGCATTCACATTTTCACAACAGTAGGGATAGTGTTAATGTTTGGCTTAAATTTGTGTTTCATTTGTATGAGAGGCCCTTCCCCCCTTCCGAAGAAGAGAGGGATTTGAAACCACCGCAGAAACATTAATTGCCTTTAATAACCTCCAACATGCCAAATTTGTTTTCGTTTGCTTGATTAGTTTTTGAGTTATGCACAAATTTGTGTTTTATTTGTATGGGAACCCCCTCTACAGAGATGGGAGGGATCTTTTACTATGATAAGAACCTTTTCGGGCCCCAAAAACCCCTGCATACAAATTTTTACGCCGATCGATTCTATAGTCCCCGAGTCCATTAGGTTCTGTCCAACATCTAGCTGTAGCTTCTTCTGTACGAAACCTCCCATTTTCTCTTCCTCAGGTTTGACCTCCTTGTCATCGATGAGCCTTAGTTCCGGTGCGTTGGGGTGAGGTTCATGCCCTTGGGTACAAAAGTGACCCCATTGGATTCATACAATTCCAGGGCAACATTTGAATAGAGGCACGAAGCTAGATCCGGCTAGAAGATCGTAAGGCTCTCATGTGCTTCAACAGAGGAAGCAGACGCTTCTGTAGACACTCCTTGGGGTATATCTCCCCGTTTACAGTCCCGATATACACGAACGGCGCACTCCGTGTGTCACATGAGCAGGTCGTTTGCCAAATCATGTATGTTTTGGCAAACTTTGAACGGATCTGATTCCTCACTTCTTCCGGAACATCAAACTTGTGCTGGGCGGTGAAGAACAGTAGCCCTGAAAGCTGCTGGAAGTCCGACTTGACGTAAGTCTCATCATCCATGATGAGACAATGAAGCTTTGTCAGCATCGGGGTGTACAGTTTCCGAATTCGTGACTATCCCACCGTATTTTGTCGTTCGTCACGATTTGGAGCCTTCTGCACTTTGTACGTATGCAGTACCTCCTGGTCCTTGGTTCGCTGAACGAAATACTTGGGCAGATTCAACTTTTTGGCCACATCTCTGACCGAAGCGTTGGGATTCCGCTTAAATGCTTTCACGACACGCTTGTGATCCTGTTCACTAATAAGACATTCATTCTGACCGCATTTTTCCTTCCGTTCTATGCTCAGAGTTTCGTAGTAACGTTTAATCACTCAACTCACCGTTGACTGCGCGATTCCGAGTTGGTTTCCAATGTCCCGATGAGAGAGTTGAGGATTTTCCATGTGCTTGCGCAAAATCAATTCCCGACGTTGCTTTTCGGGAGACTCCCTTTTTAGGCAATTATCGAAAAACAGACAAGAGAAAATACCCAATGGGTAATTTTTTTCCGCATTTTTTCCATGATGCAATTTGATGTGGGACACCCTTTAGATTACGTTTTTAGGTAAACATCCTGAAAAAGTGCTCTAGTTTATGGTATGTTTACATTTTCAGACATTTCCAACCTAACCTAACATGTTGAATAAGACTCACCGTTGACTGCGCGATTCCGAGTTGGTTTCCAATGTCCCGATGAGAGAGTTGAGGATTTTCCATGTGCTTGCGCAAAATCAATTCGCGAAGTTGTTCTTCGATTGACGCCATTTTTTCAATCATCGAAAAACTGACAGCGATAAAACTACAACAAAACACTCTAAATTACTTTTAATCAAATTTTCTGAGAACAAAACATGTATGAATCAAGAGACACCTTCATTTCAGGTAAAAATTTATCTACCAGTGTTTTTTCGCGTGATATGAGCAATTGCATGTTGATAGTTGGGTGTAAACTATCGGTTCCTTTCCACTGTATAACACGTTGGTGTCCACGATGAAATTGCCACACACAAAATTGATTCGCAAATTTTGAGTTTTCATCCGATTGCCATCAAATTTTCAGGGATTGAGAAATAACTATTAAACTTCATTTTACCATTTTACTCGTATTTTATTTACAGTCCATACGCAAATGCCCGCACCTTGGCCTTAACCCCGGCCATAAGATTCTGCACAACCTGTGAATCAACCGTTTTTGCATGTAAACCCATACTTCTCTTCAGTTCCTCGACTGTCTTCACTACCTTAGGTCGTTTAAGAAGGTGCTGCTTCATAATCGCCCAGTACTTCTCGATGAGGCGGAGCTCCGGAGTGTTGGGAGGGTTGAACATTTTCGGCACGAAATTGACCTTATTGTCCGCATACCACTTCAGCACGTCCTTGGAGTAGTGGCACTGAGGCCAAATCCGGCCAGAAGATTGTTGGGACGTTGTGAGCCTTCAGGAGAGGAATCAGCCGCTTCTGGAGGCACTCTTTATGTACACCTGTCCGTTCATCGTGTCCTGGGTCACGAAAGGTGCACTCCGCTTCCCGCACGTGCAGATGGCTTGCCAAACCAGGAATTTCTTCGCAAATTTGGACATCTTCTGAGTGCGGATATGCTACCGGAACGCTGAACTTATCGCTTGGCCGTGAAAAACAGGTTGCCGGGGATCTGTTTGAAGTCGGCCTTCACATATGTTTCGTCGTCCATGATGCAGCATTCAACTTTCGTCAGCATGTTGAGGTACAACTTCCTGGCACGGGTTTTGGCGGACTTGTTCTGCTTCTCGTCGCGATTAGGGGCCTTTTGTACCTTGAACGTTCGAAGCCCAGCCTTAGTTTTGGCCTTCTGGACAAAACTTCGGCTTAGGTGCAGCTTCTTAGCCACATCCCGAACGGAGGCGTTCGGATTTCGGTTGAAGGCCCCAACTACGCGGTTGTGATTTTTGGTGTTGCAAGGAATACTTTTTCCTCCACTTCTGGGCTTCCGATCGGTGGTCAACCGTTCCTCGAACCGCTTAATCACTCGCGACACCGTGGAATTCGCGATTCCCAACGAGTTTTGATCACAGGACTTTAAAACTTGCAGGATGTAAATAATGCACTATGAACTAAATCCACCCAAATTTTCATTAAATTCTACCCAACGGTTAAAAAGTTAGAGCAATTTCATAGTGTGGCAATTTCATCGTGGACACCCTTTAAGTGACAAACGTCACTTTGACTCTCGGAATAACGCTCACTAACTTCTTGGTTTTGAGTGCCAAGTTTAGAATTCGCCATTTGAATGCTACAACTAAATCACGCCCTCCATGAAATGCAGCCTCAGCTCCATAATGTTCAATTTAACACGTTACAATTACCAGCCCAGCGGAACAAATGGTCACCAAAATTTTCTTATCAACCATCAAGTTTAACCGCAACCAGTACATACATAAACCCACAGGCGTTCCAACTGCAATGAAGTAGGAAAACAAGTTTTCCACTCGAAGAAAACCAGGCTTGTCACATACAGAAGAAAAAAAAACCAAAACACATTTCTCACTGACACACGTGCCCGTGGGAGCATTGTCGTGCCCCCTGCATCGGCCGAAACCGGAGCGAACGACCAAAGTGCATCCGTGTGTCATCCGCCATCCAATCGGAGCACCAATCGAGTCGCTCTCCTCGGTCGACAACGGTCTCTCCGGATTTCGCACACTCACTTGCTCTTGGGTTGGCTCTCCGTCCGAATGGAAATGCATCCATGGGGGCTTTCGGGTGCCCCAATCGGCCGATTCATGACTAGTTGAGTGAAAATCTTCGAGGTTACAAGATCACACAATTATTGGTCGTTCTCTTCCCCCCCCCTCATCTTGATCTGTCCGTCAACCGAGCTTCATACTAACACCGTAAATGCGGAATATGCGTGCATAGTACTTCACCACTACTACACATCCGACAGACACGGTTTGGTTAGTGCTGCTGATGTGTGTACTTCTTCTTCTTCGGTTGGCTTTGGACCGCCACCATCCTTCAAGCTCCACCACCCCTCAAGCAACCCGCATGTACAACATACTCATTCATCTCTAGAGTGCGAGCCCCATCAGCGCGCACCTTAGTATGTAGAGCAAAGTGTGTGACTTGCAGCGCAGTGCTTGACGTTTAGTCGCCATCTTCGTTTTTCCTTTGGTTGATTTAAAGTGGCCAACTTTAATTATTTTCATTTTCATTCCGAACTCCGAAACCCCGACTGACAGGACGCGAAGTTTCAGCGGGAGGAGCGTTCGAATTGCATTTGCAACGGTGGCTGATTTACCGTTGCTGGAGGTTCTTATTCAGCATTAAAGAGCTTACCGAGCACGACGGTTGGTTAGAACAAGCGCACGAAGCAGAAACCAGCTGCTGAAGCCCCCAGGTTTGCCACTGCTTTGGATTCGCAAGGTGGTAGACGACGACCTGCTAGCGTGCGGCGGTTGGTGGGGGTGTGCTGCGGAATCGCAATCGGCGGATGCCTCCCCAAAGAGAAGAGACTCTTGTCGTCGCGTCTTCGTCGTCGTCGTCGTCGTCGTCGTCGTCGATGTAGTTGTGATTGTGAGTGAGACGAGTGTGTAAATAATAAAAGTTGAATCAAACGATAGCGAAGCGATACAGAGGCAAACAGAGCGTGAGCGAAGCGAAGCGATCGTCGCGGTGGGCCAGTGTGTGTGTTTGGAGCTTCGTGTCTGCCAGCGAGAGGAGACTGTGTACGAAACCTGATGTGCCAACAAGAGGCGAAGGAAGCCGCTTAGAAGAAGCACGGTGAGTGAAAAATTAATGCTCGACGGAATGGTTGCTGTTGTTGTTGTTGTTGTTGTTGTTATTGTTGGAAAGATGCTGTTTCTGACGCCGATGACGGTGTGGCGATGCATGCAAGAGGCATAGGTTTTCCCAAGCGGTGTAAATTTGTACATTCAGTGTAAAATACCCGTCAAGAAAAACGTGCTATCATCACACAGGGGGAATATTTATGGGTTAGAATTTCAAATCAGTTGACGTCACGTGTCGGCTGTCTCTCTCTCCCCCCTTCTTGGTTGGTTGATCGGTTCGGTTGTCATCATCGGTTTCAAGGACAAGGAGCGCCAATCTTTATGCCTACTGAGATGAGTTGGCGAGTGAGTCTCCTTTCATGATTGATGTGGGCGTTTGATGATTCAGCGGAAAATGGTGCGAAGTTAGTTTTAGTGTTGAAGAGTTTGGTTTGAGGTTATGCGCGTTTAAAATAGTTGAGACTTGATTGAGTTATTCAGCTGTAGTTGGATTTAATTTGATCGAGAAAAAAAGAATTCTTCAAGGCTTTTTTTACGGTTGCTAACAAGTTGAAGAACGAGAAGTACTTAGGACCGATAGGAGAAGTCTAACTAACTCAGTCTTCGAGCTCTGACAGTCAAGGTTATGTCCTGTAGTTCGTCGAACGATAGAATCCAAATAACTTCTTCAACTCTGACAGGGTTTTTTCTTGTCGATTGTCAAAATTTTAACCGTTAAAGTCTGGCTTAGATCAATCCACAATAACATTTTGAGCTGTTATATTTCAATAATTTTAGCAAACGAAACTAGTTTGGATGAAACAGTTATAAGAGAAGAAGTTTTTAAAATAACTTCAATATTCTAGAGATGACCGGACTATTCAATAGTCGGAAAATAAATCAGAAGGGGACGTGCTAATTGCGATTTCGGTCAAATTTAATTCAGGGGCTATCAGTACTAAAATATTTAAAGAATTCGAACACATGTGGCCAGGTCAAACACATATGTTTGCCTCGGGGTAGTTTCCTCCTCTAGTTCGTAAAGATACATATGAGAATTTTGTTCATTCTGTTGACGAAGTTGTGTCTACCCTTCCCCCTGAAGTGAAGGTTCACATTTAAGGCGATTTCAATCAGCAAACTTTTGATTTTTTTCCTAATATTGAAAAAAGGAAATCTTACTTTCATTCGAATTGTTGTTTAAAAATGTTTAAGACTCAATAAAATTAATCATGAAAAGGATAATCAGTACTGCTTCATAGCTCTAATATTGGTGAACATTCTGTGTGACGGAATCATAATCTATCTTCTACATACACTGAAGTATTTTTTTTATGAATTCATTTATTTGTACATGCTCAATTGAATCAACTTTACAGAGCCAAGTTTTCATGTTTATATACATCAGTTATCTTAGAACTAAGGTTAAGGGGGTGAGACCGATTACTTGAGACCGCCTCGATGTTAATAGGAATTACAATTTTATGGATGGGAAAATTACGGTGGAAATTTTGAACAAAACATAAGGTCTTGGTTGGTTTTCTTAGATCTAGAATTTCAAGCTACAATTTTTAATTGAACGATTTCAATAAAAAAAAAAAATTACTCACACACACAACCACAATCACACACCGATGCACACAATCTTCAAAAATTTAACCTTAACAAGTAAGTTAATCAAACTAAACTCTAAGGCTACTGTTAGTCAAAAACACATAAATGAGTTTCATAAACTCCAGATCGCGTGCAGCAAACATGTCTCGAATCGGTACATTGGGTTGTCTACCTCGAGCCCGAAAGGAAACATTATGCTCAGATCTGACTCCACGATGCTCAGGACAAAACCAAATATCGTGATCTGCGTCCTGGTAACTTGTCCATTCACAGAGATTGCTGTCTTCCAGCCCAACACGGAACAAATGATCATTTAAAGAATAATGATTAGATATGAGGCGAGACACACGAATGAAGTCTCGACCCACATCCAACCCTGACCAACATTTCTTAGACACCTAGAGTGATAGAATGTAGCCATCGCCCCAAATCTCTTTACTCCATTTACACTGCCAGCTAACGATTGATATCGACGAAAAATATAGAAAAATCGTTGAAAGCGATTTGTCGATCACAAATATCGCCTTCCATAGCGCCCACCCTTGCAAGCGAGTCCATTGTCAGTGCATTGTCAGGAACCAAACAAAGATAATAATAAAAGAACGTGAAGATAAAGCACTTAGAAGACCTCGTAATTTCATGAGAAAATAGGAGGTGTGCTTTACCGGCCTCAAGGAGCGAATAGCCTCTATAGAACTAACACTATCCGTGAAAATGAAGTATTGATCCGGTGTAAGTGAGGCAACAGTTTCTAAGGAAAAATGAATTGCTGCCAATTCCACGACAAAAACAGAACAAGGAGCTTGAAGTTTGCGAGCGACGCTATAATTTTCATTGTATACACCAAATCCAGCGGAGTCCTCTATCAAAGACCCATCAGTGAAAAACGTTTTGGTGGAATCAACTAGGCCAAACTTTGCAGCAAATATCACCGGAGCAATCATAGGACGATGATGCTCTGGGATTCCACGAAGCTCCTGTTTCATGGATAAATCAAAATGAACCGAATTTCTGAAATCGAAGAAGCAAACATGATTGAGAATATTCAGCGAAGGGGTGACATCCTGTGTTATGTACAAATGGTACAACGTCATGAAGCGAGTTTGAGGGTTCAACTCAAGAAGCTTCTTAAAGTTTCCGATTACCTGAGGGTTCATAATCTCACACCTGGTGAGGAGTCGGAGAGATAATTCTGAAAACCGATCGGAGAGGGGCAACATGCCAGCCAGCACTTCAAGACTCATGGTGTGAGTCGAGTGCATGCAACCTAACGCGATACGAAGACACCGATACTGAATACGTTCCAGTTTAATGAAGTGCGACCGAGCCGCTGACTGAAAACAAAAACTACCGTATTCTAAAATCGACAAAATCGTTGTCCGCTACAACGTTAGAAGATCTTGCGGATGCGCTCCCCACCAGGTCCCGGTAATTGTGCAGAGAAAGTTGATCCTTGGTTGGCACTTTCGCTTCAAATACTCAATGTGAGATCACCATGTGCACTTAGAATCGAACCAGACCCCAAGATATTTAAATGACAGAGAATGAGTTATCGGTGTACTCCAAAATTAAAGTTTCGATTGTGCTGGGTTATGCTTCCTGGGAAAAACTACCAACTCAGTTTTCTATGTAGAGAATTCGAAACCTAGCTCTAGAGCCCAAGTAGACAAATTGTCTAAGGTATCCTGTAAGGGTCCTTGCAGATCGACCCAATTGGGTCCCATGACAGACACTAAGCCGTCAGCTGCAAGTTGTCTCAACGTACAGTTGTCACTAAGACAACCGTCAATGACTTTGACATAAAAATTATACAAAAGAGGGCTTAAACAGGATCCCTGTAGCTAAATCGTGAAGCTATAGAGGTTCTGTGAGAGAAGCTCATATGTTTCTCTGACAGCAAATTGTACAAACAATTGTTCATTAATGGTGAAAAACCACAAGCGTGGAGTTTATCTGTAAGAACTTCAACAGATACTGAATCAAAAGCCCCTTTATATCCAAGAATACAGAAGCCAGTTGCTCTATTTTAAGCAAATGCTAACTGAATATCCGTGGAAAGCAACGCGAGACAGTCGTTCGTTCCCTTACCTCTGCGGAAACCATATTGAGTATCTGAAAGCAGGTTATTCGTCTCAACCCATTTGTCCAGGCGGAAAAGGATCATTTTCTCCAACAACTTTCGAATACATAATATCGCGATGACATCGCGATGGGTCCATAGGAGTTGTGGTCGGACGCGGGTTTACCAGGTTTTTGAATGGCAATAACTCTCACCCGTCCCCAATCATCCTGTACAATGTTTAGTTCCGGAAACTGATTAAACAAGTTCAACATGCACCTCTTTGCGACGTCTGGGAGGTTCTTTAGCAACTTTGAACTTGATCCTAGCAGCCCCTGCAGCCGTATTGTCACACGAAAAGAGTGAGAGAGTTCTACCATTGTAAAAGGTAGGCTGATCTCATCTATCGAATTCGTGGGTTCGCGAGGAAACATTTGTGCTGGCACAGAATCTGGACAAACTTTTCACGCGAACTTGAGGATCCATTGGTCCGAATACGCCTCGTTCTCGTTGTTCGTAGTTCTGTTACGCAATCTTCGCGCCGTGTTCCAAAGGGTATTCATCGACGTTTCCACGAATTGTCGCCGGTAACCGCGTTTCTTGGCCTTGATGAGGCTCTTAAATTCGCGTTTGAGATCCGTGTACCTTCCGAAGTGCTCAAGTGTTCCACGTCTACGAAAAACTTTGAACTCGTCGGACTTTTTACGGTAAACCTCGGTGCATTGCTGATGCCACCATGGGGAAGGAGGTTTCCTGCGAAATGACGTTCCTGGAACTGGTCGAGTTTGAGCTTGAATCGCGCTGTCTAAGATCAGGTTGGAGAGGAAGTTATATTCCTCCAGCGGTGGAAGCCCTTCTACCGTTGTTACGGCTTCATCTACTGATGTCCTAAACTTTGTCCAATCGATGTGACGGGTAAGATCATACGTAACGTTGACAGATTTCGACGGATTCAACCCGGTGGCAACCGAAATTTTAATAGGAAAATGATCACTACCGTGTGGATCCTGGATCACATTCCACGTGCAGTTCAGCGATAATGAATTCGAGCAAAGTGTGAGGTCCAATCTACTGCCAATCGAGGGTGGACCAGCCAAGCTTGTAAATTCTCCATTGTTGAGAACTGTCATATTGAAGTTGTCACAGAGGTCATATATCAAAGAAGAACGGTTGTCATACAGTTCTCCCCAGCCTATATCGTGAGTGTTAAAATCTCCCATGATCAACCGCGGAGCAGGAAGGACCGAACAAATATCTGAAAGTTGTTTTTGGTTAATTGGTGCTCTAGGAGGAATGTAAACAGAAGCAATGCAAAGGCTTTTATTAATAACAGCCTGACATGCGACAACTTCAATACCAGGAGCTTGAGGAAAATTCACTCTATAGAAGGAGTAGCACTTTTTGATCCCCAAAAGTACTCCCCCTCCACGCGAATCCCCACGATCAAGACGAATAATGTTGAAATCATGAATCGGAAGATCGATTTCAGAAGAGAGCCATGTTTCACAAAGAGCGAATGCATCACAACCGGTAGTGTGAGCTAAAAATTTAAAAGTTTCCAATTTAGGAATCAAACTTCGACAATTCCACTGTAGAACAGTGATCAAATCCCCGACCTCATTTGGAAAATTATCCATCGAAGGAAATGATAGCTGCTAGGAGGGGCCACTTTAATGTTAATTTCTTAAAAAAAAGTTTTCACAGTGGGAAGCATTGAAACACTGAAGTCTTTTCTAACACGATATTGTTTACGCGGTTTATTTTCGGCGATAATTCCAGAACGGAACAACTCATCGAGCTAATTCGAATCACATTTTTGATTTTGGGCAAAAAGTAATGGCAATTATTCAAATCGTCGGTCGGTCTGTCTGCCTGAAGAAAGATCCCTCCCCTCTCTGAAAAAGAAGGTTCTCATACAAATGAAACACAAATTTCAACCAAACATAAGAATTATCCAGGCAACTGAAACTGTGTATTTCTCGGTTAAGAAGCATGTTCTAATAAAAGTTTAAATCCCGTCTTAGTCAAGAAAGGGTGATGTTTGTGCTACTCTCAGTACTAAGTTATGCACAAGAAGTTAATCTAAGGTAATGCTAGAGGAAATTACGTTCAAACTGACTGAGATCCTCCAAAAGAGTCGCGAATATCAAGTTCCTACGTATCGATTTCAAGACCACATTCGATACTATTGATTGTAAAGAGCTATGGAAGATTATGGACGAGAACGGGTTTCCCGGGAAACTGACTAGCTTGATCCAAGGTACAGTGTTGTGTGTTATCGTACTCGTTCTGAAACACGCAGAGGACTTCCACAAGATGATTACTTTTCAGCCT
Organism: Aedes japonicus; assembly: GCA_034211315.2. Taxonomy (NCBI): domain Eukaryota; kingdom Metazoa; phylum Arthropoda; class Insecta; order Diptera; family Culicidae; genus Aedes; species Aedes japonicus. The sequence goes on from JASCZW010010364.1 coordinate 33,223, forward strand.
CCTGTTCAACATGGCGCTCGAAGGTGTTATGAAACGTACGGGCTTGAACATGCGGGGCACGTTTTTTCAATAAATCCAGTCAATTCATTTGCTTCACTGACAACGTGGACATTGTCGGAAAAACGTTCCAGGCGGTTACTGAGCAGTAAACCAAAAGGTTGGATTAAGGAGGAATACGTCGAAGACTAAGTAGACTCTGAAAGAAGGAACCGAGCGCTACAGAGCTCGCACAGGTAGAAGTGTGATTATCAACAGAGATGACTTCGAAGTGCACTTCAAATCATTGGTGACGTTGGATAACAACTGCAGCTGAGAAATTCGGAGAGGTATAATAACCGGAATTACAAGACGCTGATAGGACCGGTAGTCTTCTACGAGCACGAAACGTGGAATAAAGTTCAAGGTGGACCTGCTGGCACTTACTTACTTAGGACCATCTTTGGAGGCTTATGTGAAAACGGGGTACGTAGGAAATGAATAAACAAGCACTGGCGCAGCTCTGTGGCCACTACAGTATCCGGAAAGTCACTACCGCTGGACTAATAGTTAGTCCAAATGGAGCAAGATTCTGGAAGTATGGGACACTCGTGGAAGATGGACAAGCAGCCTGCAACAGACTTTCTTCGCGAATCATTATGACGCAGCTGTGGTCCTAATGGAACGTAAGCACTAAAAATAACAATAACAGAAATAGCCAAGGAAATTCCCTATCCATTACCGCACAACCTTCAACCGGCGCCCCATGCAACCAATCAACCAACCAACCAACAAGGTTATCCTTGGCCCGGGCACAACTTTTGCCACGCTTGCAAAATACTTCTTGCTCCATCAGCGCGGCGGGAGATCGAAAGGGCGAAGGGAGCCCACGAAACTTTATCGCATTCAATTCACCTCCGTTGACCGTCCTCATCCTTCTCCGGCCACACACACACACACACACACACACACACACTCGCTCACATACCACAACCTGGGCTTAGAAGAACAGACGAAAAGAAAATTCCCACCACCGCAGGCAGTGTCACTTTCCATTTCCCATAATCCAAGCCAGAGCTCTAGAGTGATGTTTACTTGGCATCGCATCCCAGTTGGCGGTGCGGAAGGGAATAAATAATGTAGAAGTTCTCTTTTTGTCGGGATGGCAGAGCAGCACTGAAAAGGATCTTTCTCGACACAGAACCGGGCGTGCCGGGAAATTTAATGCGGTGGCCTACTTTCGAACTGCTGCCGTCGTGGCGCCCACGACCTTTCTCTCCGAGCGTGTGTTCGGTTGGTTAGTTGATTGCCGTCTCGACGGCTGTTTTGCCTGCAACCGACACACAGGTGAAGAGTTTTCCCGAGGGGAAAAGATGAAAAGGAAGCCTTTTGGAAGCCTCAATCGCTGCAGTCAGTCGAAGATATCTGGTCGGAAGAAACGTCCATAATGAATCAGACGCTGTCGAGTCGTATTAGTTATGATCCGGAGCTCGGGCTTTCCACGAAATTGTCCCCCTCCGGCTAATCAGGACAGCTTTGTCCAAGGATGCGAAAATTGAAAATGACGTTTATTCGCCCTGGCTGATGCGCGGCTCAGACAACAAAGAACATTTGGCGACAACGATGTGATGTTGGTGGCCGCGCGAGACCGCTTGTTTGTGTGAGCTAGGTTATGTCGAGCTGTGTGATGATGCGAATCCACACGTTCCGAATATTGTTGTGAGAAGTTTGGCCCGGCGGTGCCGGTTTTGGAGCTCTTGGGAGCAGTCGCCTCGCGGCCACACCGGTGGAGATTGGGGCGCCCGTCTGTCTATATCGTAGTGCTGGTGGAGTCGACCGGTACCACCACTACTACCACGCACCACAGCCGTCAATATCGCAGAATGTCCAACCCAGCCTGGGAGGGAGAGAAACCGTCTGAACGAGAGCCGGTGATGTCGACTCCGAACCATAACAACCGAGATGAGGGTAAATTGATGTGACGCGCGGTCGGTTGATCGGTCGCTCCGTCGGTCGGTCGGTTCGCGGCGGGTGTGAGGGAGAACCGTTTACACAAAACAGTAACACAGAAATGCCCGAAGCTTGGGTGGGGCATTCAAGCGAAAACAGATTCTTGCTGTCTCGACCGACTCGTGCTCTGGTGGGGGGTGATTTAATAGCTTAGTAGGTGGGAAGTCGCGGGAAGTGGGAGGGAAAGCAGGACGATGACGATGGGAAAACTGCCTCCACGTGTGGATGCCGAGACAATATAAACTCGGGAGGTAATGCCTTGAAACAGGTCATGCGGTAATTTATGAAATTTGCTTGTAAATTTGCTGTCTGATCCTTCCCGTACCCAATTGTGGGAAAGTTTGCTCATGAAGGAACTTTCCCGTCCTAAGTAAACACATCTCGGCTGAGATTTCTTCCGGGAAAAGGATCCGAAGCAAACAATCGCTGCACCGTTCTGGAAAATCGAGAAACGTTCAGGATTGGGTAGAACTCAAGCATTCAAGCAAATGTTCATTTTTAGGTGTTGGAATTCAATTCTATTCTTCTTCTTCTTTTAGTATTTCAAGCTTATTGCCTTCACAATTAGCTTATTGCTTACTCTAAACTTTAATTTTCGAATCGTAAAAAAGAGAAAACGGTGACAACCGTCCTTCCGTCTAGTTGTTGCAGGTTTAGAGAATCATTGGGAGTGACGTGAGCTCATGAAGGCTAATGTCACTCCATTTCTACTGACTGCATTGACAAAGACAAAAGTATTTCCACCTTGTGTCCTGGCTTACGAGCCTAGACGCTAAGACTAGAATACCTAAAGATCGACAATCGATAATCGCTCAGAAGTGCACATACCAAAATTATGCGTAAACACAGATAATCCTAATAAAGATTGGACTCGGAAAAAATGCGACACTTTATTTTGGGTGTAACTCTTTATCGCGTGGGTAAAAATTAATGAAATTTTGGGTAATACTAGTTAAGAGTGTTATGTTTATGTGTGCAAAAATTATCGCGATCTGTCAGGTAGTTTTCAAGATGCATTCGAAACAAGAAGAGCTACGCCAGCAAATCTTGGGCGCGGTGATCGATAATTCTGGTCAGTCGCAACTGATGGATCGGCAAAAGCGTGAATCCACCATTCCACCGTGTCCCGCGTTGTAGAAGTATGTTCCAGGAGACGAAGACCACCTGAAGCGAAGCCGAAGACCGAAAACGAAATACCCAGAGAAGGCGCGGAAGATTATGACAGCACTTTAAGCATAACCCGAACCTTTCCACCCGAGACGTGGCCAGAAAGGTCAATTCGTCGAAGTGGTTCGTCCAGCAGACGATGAAGCGGGCTGGGCTACGTGTTCTTAAGGTCAGGAAGGTGCCAAACCGGACTGACAAGCAAATCATGGTGGCCAAATGCGTACGCGGAAGCTGTACCGTGAGTTGGTTTTCTTACACTTTCTACAGTTTTGTGATTCTGCGGCCTGACATTGTGAACGAAACGGCGTGCCATGGAAATAACCTCGCACCAAACCTTGGCAACGATGAAAACTGCTGGAAAATTCTGGTTGGGTGACAGTTTTTGAGTGACGAGAGATACTGTAGTTCGCCCGCAATACAGTGCGGATCAAGTTCAGGATGAGAAGAGGTAACTTGAAGGCCACGGCAATCGATCTTTCTCGTAACCACAACGGACCTTCAAAACCCACTGGATTTTCCTCTGATATTGAGCTGAGCAGGAGTCATTCCACGAGAAATTATGTCTGCTGGATTCTGTGCTCCAGCCACATGGTTCCATGGACAATGCCTTGGCGAGATGCTGAATCTCCGAGACTCTGTTTGCAACGAAATTTCCGCCATCGAGATGGAAGACGATGTAAGCCAGCACGGTGTGATCATGGAGTCGGTCCAAAAGAAAGCTGGGA
>JASCZW010010365.1:0-37090 GCA_034211315.2 Aedes japonicus
TAAGCCTCGGTGATTTGCTAAGGCTAGGTATGCTAAATTTGATTAATTGGGCTGTCAAAATTAATTTGGAAAATGTAGAAGGACTATTCCTCTTCATTTCTTATTTTCATGTCGGGTTTTTATTGATTACGTGCATTCGTGCTTACAAATTTCATCAAATTCACGATTTGAGGCGATTTCCACCCCCAGACTTTTCTCAGTTTAATAACCAAACCAATGTGCAGGTTTGATATGTGGAAGCTTAATGAACATTTTGACATAAAAGCATCATTGATACACCAAGGTTTTCTTCTGATTTTTTTGCGAAAGCACCAAATGAGGTGAAGAAAAAGTTGGAGGATAAGACTTTTCTCATTCAAATTTTCAAACCATAGTACAAATTTGATGTGCAGGAGCTTAACGAACAATTTGATATCAAAACATTATTGATACCTTCAGTAATTCTCAAGTTATTCACAAAATATGAATTCATCAGGTTTTTTTTCAAATTGCATACAAGCGGGGGATAACTACAGAAATGATACAAAGTTGGAGGATCAGACTTTTCTCATCCTAATTTTCAAACCAGTGTGCAGATTTGATGAACGGGAGCTAAAATTTAATAAAATTCGGTTTGACATTTGAATTTTCACAATCACAGTAAATGTGACCCGTTTTTCAAAATATGTACACAAATCTCTCCATTAGAGCTTTGGCTATCAATGTTTAAGCTTAGTTTACTTGTTTCTTCGTTAGAAATCTAAGCCTCGGTGATTTACTAAGGCTAGGTATGCTAAATTTGATTAATTGGGCTGTCAAAATTAATTTGGAAAATGTAGAAGGACTATTCCTCTTCATTTCTTATTTTCATGTCGGGTTTTTATTGATTACGTGCATTCGTGCTTACAAATTTCATCAAATTCACGATTTTAGGCGATTTCCACCCCCCGGGGCAGATTTGCCTCGGAACTTGTATCGGAAGAAGTTGTATGCAAGTTGGAGGATAAGACTTTTCTCAGTTTAGTTACCAAACCAATGTACAGGTTTGATATGTGGAAGCTTAATGAACATTTTGACATAAATGCACGATACAAGTTCCGAGGCAAATCTGCCCCGGGGGGTGGAAATCGCCTAAAATCGTGAATTTGATGAAATTTGTAAGCACGAATGCACGTAATCAATAAAAACCCGACATGAAAATAAGAAATGAAGAGGAATAGTCCTTCTACATTTTCCAAATTAATTTTGACAGCCCAATTAATCAAATTTAGCATACCTAGCCTTAGTAAATCACCGAGGCTTAGATTTCTAACGAAGAAACAAGTAAACTAAGCTTAAACATTGATAGCCAAAGCTCTAATGGAGAGATTTGTGTACATATTTTGAAAAACGGGTCACATTTACTGTGATTGTGAAAATTCAAATGTCAAACCGAATTTTATCAAATTTTAGCTCCCGTTCATCAAATCTGCACACTGGTTTGAAAATTAGGATGAGAAAAGTCTGATCCTCCAACTTTGTATCATTTCTGTAGTTATCCCCCGCTTGTATGCAAAATGAAAAAAAAACCTGATGAATTCATATTTTGTGAATAACTTGAGAATTACTGAAGGTATCAATGATGTTTTGATATCAAATTGTTCGTTAAGCTCTTGCACATCAAATTTGTACTATGGTTTGAAAATTTGAATGAGAAAAGTGTTATCCTCCAACTTTTTCTTCACCTCATTTGGTGCTTTCGCAAAAAAATCAAAAGAAACCTTATTTTGTGAACATCTCGAGAAAACCTTGGTGTATCAATGATGCTTTTATGTCAAAATGTTCATTAAGCTTCCACATATCAAACCTGTACATTGGTTTGGTAATTAAACTGAGAAAAGTCTTATCCTCCAACTTGCATACAACTTCTTCCGATACAAGTCCCGAGGCAAATCTGCCCCGGGGGGTGGAAATCGCCTCAAATCGTGAATTTGATGAAATTTGTAAGCACGAATGCACGTAATCAATAAAAATCCGACATGAAAATAAGAAATGAAGAGGAATAGTCCTTCTACATTTTCCAAATTAATTTTGACAGCCCAATTAATCAAATTTAGCATACCTAGCCTTAGTAAATCACCGAGACTTAGATTTCTAACGAAGGAACAAGTAAACTAAGCTTAAACATTGATAGCCAAAGCTCTAATGGAGAGATTTGTGTACAGATTTTGAAAAACGGGTCACATTTACTGTGATTGTGAAAATTCAAATGTCAAACCGAATTTTATCAAATTTTAGCTCCCGTTCATCAAATCTGCACACTGGTTTGAAAATTAGGATGAGAAAAGTCTGATCCTCTAACTTTGTATCATTTCTGTAGTTATCCCCCAAACGCTTGTATGCAATATGGAAAAAAAACCTGATGAATTCATATTTTATGAATAACTTGAGAATTACTGAAGGTATCAATGATGTTTTGATATCAAATTGTTCGTTAAGCTCCTGCACATCAAATTTGTACTATGGTTTGAAAATTTGAATGAGAAAAGTCTTATCCTCCAACGTTTTCTTCACCTCATTTGGTGCTTTCGCAAAAAAATCAAAAGAAACCTTATTTTGTGAACATCTCGAGAAAACCTTGGTGTATCAATGATGCTTTTATGTCAAAATGTTCATTAAGCTTCCACATATCAAACCTGTACATTGGTTTGGTAACTAAACTGAGAAAAGTCTTATCCTCCAACTTGCATACAACTTCTTCCGATACAAGTTCCGAGGCAAATCTGCCCCGGGGGGTGGAAATCGCCTAAAATCGTGAATTTGATGAAATTTGTAAGCACGAATGCACGTAATCAATAAAAACCCGACATGAAAATAAGAAATGAAGAGGAATAGTCCTTCTACATTTTCCAAATTAATTTTGACAGCCCAATTAATCAAATTTAGCATACCTAGCCTTAGTAAATCACCGAGGCTTAGATTTCTAACGAAGAAACAAGTAAACTAAGCTTAAACATTGATAGCCAAAGCTCTAATGGAGAGATTTGTGTACATATTTTGAAAAACGGGTCACATTTACTGTGATTGTGAAAATTCAAATGTCAAACCGAATTTTATTAAATTTTAGCTCCCGTTCATCAAATCTGCACACTGGTTTGAAAATTAGGATGAGAAAAGTCTGATCCTCCAACTTTGTATCATTTCTGTAGTTATCCCCCGCTTGTATGCAATTTGAAAAAAAAACCTGATGAATTCATATTTTGTGAATAACTTGAGAATTACTGAAGGTATCAATAATGTTTTGATATCAAATTGTTCGTTAAGCTCCTGCACATCACATTTGTACTATGGTTTGAAAATTTGAATGAGAAAAGTCTTATCCTCCAACTTTTTCTTCACCTCATTTGGTGCTTTCGCAAAAAAATCAGAAGAAAACCTTGGTGTATCAATGATGCTTTTATGTCAAAATGTTCATTTAGCTTCCACATATCAAACCTGTACATTGGTTTGTTAACTAAACTGAGAAAAGTCTGGGGGTGGAAATCGCCTCAAATCGTGAATTTGATGAAATTTGTAAGCACGAATGCACGTAATCAATAAAAACCCGACATGAAAATAAGAAATGAAGAGGAATAGTCCTTCTACATTTTCCAAATTAATTTTGACAGCCCAATTAATCAAATTTAGCATACCTAGCCTTAGCAAATCACCGAGGCTTAGATTTCTAACGAAGGAACAAGTAAACTAAGCTTAAACATTGATAGCCAAAGCTCTAATGGAGAGATTTGTGTACATATTTTGAAAAACGGGTCACATTTACTGTGATTGTGAAAATTCAAATGTCAAACCGAATTTTATCAAATTTTAGCTCCCGTTCATCAAATCTGCACACTGGTTTGAAAATTAGGATGAGAAAAGTCTGATCCTCCAACTTTGTATCATTTCTGTAGTTATCCCCCAAACGCTTGTATGCAATATGGAAAAAAACCTGATGAATTCATATTTTGTGAATAACTTGAGAATTACTGAAGGTATCAATGATGTTTTGATATCAAATTGTTCGTTAAGCTCCTGCACATCAAATTTGTACTATGGTTTGAAAATTTGAATGAGAAAAGTCTTATCCTCCAACTTTTTCTTCACCTCATTTGGTGCTTTCGCAAAGAAATCAAAAGATACCTTATTTTGTGAACATCTCGAGAAAACCTTGGTGTATCAATGATGCTTTTATGTCAAAATGTTCATTAAGCTTCCACATATCAAACCTGTACATTGGTTTGGTAATTAAACTGAGAAAAGTCTTATCCTCCAACTTGCATACAACTTCTTCCGATACAAGTTCCGAGGCAAATCTGCCCCGGGGGGTGGAAATCGCCTCAAATCGTGAATTTGATGAAATTTGTAAGCACGAATGCACGTAATCAATAAAAACCCGACATGAAAATAAGAAATGAAGAGGAATAGTCCTTCTACATTTTCCAAATTAATTTTGACAGCCCAATTAATCAAATTTAGCATACCTAGCCTTAGTAAATCACCGAGGCTTAGATTTCTAACGAAGGAACAAGTAAACTAAGCTTAAACATTGATAGCCAAAGCTCTAATGGAGAGATTTGTGTACATATTTTGAAAAACGGGTCACATTTACTGTGATTGTGAAAATTCAAATGTCAAACCGAATTTTATCAAATTGTAGCTCCCGTTCATCAAATCTGCACACTGGTTTGAAAATTAGGATGAGAAAAGTCTGATCCTGCAACTTTGTATCATTTCTGTAGTTATCCCCCGCTTGTATGCAATATGAAAAAAAAAACCTGATGAATTCATATTTTGTGAATAACTTGAGAATTACTGAAGGTATCAATAATGTTTTGATATCAAATTGTTCGTTAAGCTCCTGCACATCAAATTTGTACTATGGTTTGAAAATTTGAATGAGAAAAGTGTTATCCTCCAACTTTTTCTTCACCTCATTTGGTGCTTTCACAAAAAAATCAAAAGAAACCTTATTTTGTGAACATCTCGAGATGTTTTGATATCAAATTGTTCGTTAAGCTCCTGCACATCAAATTTGTACTATGGTTTGAAAATTTGAATGAGAAAAGTCTTATCCTCCAACTTTTTCTTCACCTCATTTGGTGCTTTCGCAAAAAAAATCAAAAGAAACCTTATTTTGTGAACATCTTGAGAAAACCTTGGTGTATCAATGATGCTTTTATGTCAAAATGTTCATTAAGCTTCCACATATCAAACCTGTACATTGGCTTGGTTATTAAACTGAGAAAAGTCTTATCCTCCAACTTGCATACAACTTCTTCCGATACAAGTTCCGAGGCAAATCTGCCCCGGGGGGTGGAAATCGCCTCAAATCGTGAATTTGATGAAATTTGTAAGCACGAATGCACGTAATCAATAAAAACCCGACATGAAAATAAGAAATGAAGAGGAATAGTCCTTCTACATTTTCCAAATTAATTTTGACAGCCCAATTAATCAAATTTAGCATACCTAGCCTTAGTAAATCACCGAGGCTTAGATTTCTAACGAAGGAACAAGTAAACTAAGCTTAAACATTGATAGCCAAAGCTCTAATGGAGAGATTTGTGTACATATTTTGAAAAACGGGTCACATTTACTGTGATTGTGAAAATTCAAATGTCAAACCGAATTTTATCAAATTTTAGCTCCCGTTCATCAAATCTGCACACTGGTTTGAAAATAAGGATGAGAAAAGTCTGATCCTCCAACTTTGTATCATTTCTGTAGTTATCCCCCAAACGCTTGTATGCAATATGGAAAAAAAACCTGATGAATTCATATTTTGTGAATAACTTGAAAATTACTGAAGGTATCAATGATGTTTTGATATCAAATTGTTCGTTAAGCTCCTGCACATCAAATTTGAACTATGGTTTGAAAATTTGAATGAGAAAAGTCTTATCCTCCAACTTTTTCTTCACCTGATTTGGTGCTTTCGCAAAAAAATCAAAAGAAACCTTATTTTGTGAACATCTCGAGAAAACCTTGGTGTATCAATGATGCTTTTATGTCAAAATGTTCATTAAGCTTCCACATATCAAACCTGTACATTGGTTTGGTAATTAAACTGAGAAAAGTCTTATCCTCCAACTTGCATACAACTTCTTCCGATACAAGTTCCGAGGCAAATCTGCCCCGGGGGGTGGAAATCGCCTCAAATCGTGAATTTGATGAAATTTGTAAGCACGAATGCACGTAATCAATAAAAACCCGACATGAAAATAAGAAATGAAGAGGAATGGTCCTTCTACATTTTCCAAATTAATTTTGACAGCCCAATTAATCAAATTTAGCATACCTAGCCTTGGTTAATCACCGAGACTTAGATTTCTAACGAAGGAACAAGTAAACTAAGCTTAAACATTGATAGCCAAAGCTCTAATGGAGAGATTTGTGTACATATTTTGAAAAACGGGTCACATTTACTGTGATTGTGAAAATTCAAATGTCAAACCGAATTTTATCAAATTTTAGTTCCCGTTCATCAAATCTGCACACTGGTTTGAAAATTAGGATGAGAAAAGTCTGATCCTCCAACTTTGTATCATTTCCGTAGTTATCCCCCAAACGCTTGTATGCAATTTGGACAAAAAAAACCTGATGAATTCATATTTTGTGAATAACTTGAGAATTACTGAAGGTATCAATGATGTTTTGATATCAAATTGTTCGTTAAGGGCAAAGTCAGTCGCGCGCCCGTTCGGGAGGTCACGCAATGTTTCGCAATTTTAAACATATTTGATTATCTTTTTTGAAATTTTATTTCCGTCCGTTTGTGATAAACTAAATGAAGTACAATTCTTGAGAACAAACCATGTTGATAAATTTTGTAGTTTTTACATGAATCCGTTTCTACTGAAAAAAATTGCAAAAAATAAAAGACATTGCCTCCATTTTCAAGTGCTTAGTTCCGTCTTGTTCATTTTTTTGAAAATTTAAGAAGGTGCATCGATAGCAAACTCTTCAAGGAACAATTTGGCTACAAAACATTTTTATATATTATTCACAATTATTAGTCAATGTGATTGCAAGCCAAAGTCAAATTAGCATTTTATCTCATAAAATTAGCCTTCAATCACGAGACGATGCATGAACCTGCGAGACGATGACGAGACGATGCATGAAAATCACGAGACGATGCATGAACCTGCGCTGGGGGACAAAAATGAACAAAATTAATTTTCTTACTAATCCACTGTGCAGGGCTTAGCCTACCTTTATTACAACCGAAAACAATCAATTTCTAGGCAAAATTTTATTATACCTGGAATTTGATAAAAACAAATGCATACGTTTCCTACAACAAGCTAAATTTATTCAAAAGTTCTAAAGTTTCAATCGTTCGAATGTCTCCAATATAGTGCAGTAAACTTCATATAGGCATCATTATAGTTATTTTTGGTTTCTTCTTGCGTGTGATGTGTAATATGACGGAAATCGGTTCTTTTCAGATGCTGGCCAGATCTCCAGGGATTATCCGGAACATCCTGGACACTGCATATATGCATCATATAAACTATTTTACATCGTTTTCAATTCTCTTGAGCCTTAAGATGTCCAATTTGAGATGTCGTATGACCTATCTTGTAGTGTAATACCTACTATTTATTGAAACAATAGAATATAATTAATTTGATTCTGCAATGATCGGGCCAACTCAAATAATTGTTGTAGGTTGAAACTATATACAATGAAAGAGCGAAAAACTTTCAAACGGCAAAGACCCACTCTGAACATCGAAGTGAACTCAACTCTATTCCTGCATTCATCGCTTGGCATCCGTTTGTATGTAGAAGTACGGATGAAAAAATGTTGCTCTTCTCCCCGGGATTACTCGAAATTCATATATGAAACTATGTTATATTTTTACATCAAAAGATTGCTAAGAAAATTTGCAATCTTATTATACCAATAAAAGTACCAAGTACCAACAAAATTTTGTAGCATACTTTTTGAATTTCCAAAAACCACCTAAAACGTTCCACGCTATGGGAGCTCCGAACCGTGGGAGGTGGAGGACGAAAAAATAAGAATTACCAACAGCACAAACCGTCTGTTCATTTCCAGTTTTAGTATATGTCCTGCCGTAGCTAGGATAGGATGTACGTTTCGTTTAGGAAGAATTGGACATCGATGAGGATTATTTTGAAACGCCGACAACGTGGCATCAGTATTTTTCAGAATGAGGAAGTGCAGGGAAGATGTTTGTTCAATTGATACAATTTTTTATTTTTATTTCAAACTAGCTGAACCCGGTGCGTGCGCTGCTACGCTTGCAACTAAATGAAGAAAAATTTAATATAACTGGCACGTTTATGGTTTTTTTTCGAAATGATTTTTTTTTCTTGACTAAGCAGGGGTTCAAACTTCTATCAAAACATGCTTCCCATCTGAGAAACACACTTTTTGTGTTTAAGTAAGCTGGATAATTTTCATTTTTGGTAGAAATTTGTGTTTCATTTGTATGGGAGCCCTCCCTTCCAGAGTAGGGTGGTTTCTCAAACCACCATACAATCATTGCCTTCAAAACCCCCCACATTCCAAATTTGGTTCCATTTGCTTGATTAGTTCTCGAACCATCGCACTGGGCTCATCGATTATAATAAAAATTTGAGTTTAATTTGTTTGAAGCCCCCTCCCCTTCAGAAAGGGGAGGGGTCCTGAACTACCATAGAAACATTCTTGCCTTCAAAACCCCCACATGTCAAATTTGATTCGATTTGCTTGATTAGTTCTAGGGTTATGAAGAAATGTATGTTTCATTTGTATGAGAGCGCCCGTTCCTGAGAGAGTAGGGGTCTCAAACAATCATAAGAACCTTCCCCAGCCCCAAAAACCCCTTCATTTAAATTTTCACGTTGGTCGAAGAACTTCTCGAGTCTATAAGGGTCTGACTGACAGACAGACAGAAATTCATTTTTATGTACACTGATAGGCAAAATAAAGTGCCCACCTCTTCGTTTTTTCAATTTCTCTCATTTACTTGGTTCAAATTAAAGTAAACACAGTGTAGTTTTTTTTCTTATTTTATTTTTTGTATTCTTTATAAATTTCACTTATAGAATACTGAAAAACAGGAGTTTTACTTAAAGAAAAAATAAATCAATTTGTGTTGAAAAAAACAGTGACAAAATAAAGTGCCCACTTCAAAAATCGATATGTTTTCGATAAGTTTCCATTGGAAGACCCCTCGATTGTTTATGTTTTGATATATTGACATGTTTTGAAGCAAACGGCTCAACCTGGTGCATTTGTATACGTGATCGCATTCAATTCAATTGAAAATTATGGAGAACGCAGTGCTTTAGAAAGCAATTCCCTTGTGTATCCGAAAATTGGTCGTTCGTGATGTGCAAAGCGGTGAATCGCACAGGGCTGTCGCTAAGAAGTACAGTATCAGTAAGGCAGCGGTTGGCAAAATTCTTCTGAAGCTTAAAGCGTTTGGATCAGTGGTGGATCGCCCCGGCAGAGGCAGGAAGCGGAAAACTGTCCGTGAGATCCAGGAAACCCTTCAGTTATCAGTTTCCGGTCGAACTGTTCGTCGCCGTCTCGTAGCACAGGGGTTGAATAGCAAACTTGCCCGGAAGCGCCCATTTATCAGCAAGGCAAACAAAGCCAAACGGCTTAAGTTTGCTAAGGAGCATGCTGATAAGCCCCTAGAGTTCTGGAAAACGGTTCTCTGGACGGACGAATCAAAATTCGAGCTGTGTAACCGAAAGGGGCGGGTTCGTGTTTGGTGCAGATCGGGAGAGGAGCTTCAGGAGCGCCACATCCAAGGCGCGATGAAGTATGGAGGAGGAAATGTGATGGTCTGGGGTGTTTTCGTGGGGTGGAGTGGGAAGCATTGTGAAAATCGACGGGATAATGACGGCAGATTCTTACATCAACATCCTGCGAGAAAATCTGGAGGTTTCGCTGATCCAGACGGGCCTTGAAGAGAAGTTCGTATTCCAGCAGGACAATGACCCGAAGCATACTGCCAAGAAGACGAAGTCTTTCTTCCGGTCTTGTCGGATCAAACCGCTGGAATGGCCTCCACAAAGCCCGGACCTCAATCCCATCGAGAATTTGTGGGCGATTCTCGATACCAGGGTTGACAAAACTGGTGTATAAAAATAACTATTTTGAAGCCCTGGAGCGCGCCTGGGTAGAGCTAGATCCACAGCACCTAAAGAACCTGGTTGAGAGCATGTCGAAGCGCCTGCAGGAGGTCCTGAAGGCCAAAGGAGGACATATCAATTATTGAAATGCTTTTATTTTACTTTAGTTTATTTTTTCTGAACCCTAAATTTCAACACAAATGGATTTCTTTTTCTTTAAGTAAAACTCCTTTTTTTTGCAGTATTCCATAAGTGAAACTTTAAAAGAATATAAATAATAAGATAATAAAAAAAACAGTGTGTTTACTTTAATTTGAACCAAGCAAATGAGAGAGTTTCATCCCTTGATTAGTTCTCGAGTTATGCAGAAATTTGCTTTTTATTTGTATAGGTGCCCCCCCCCCCTTCCCCTTTGAAATGGTGAGGGGTAGTGAAGTGCCATAGAAACATTTCTTGCCTCCAAAATTCTCAACATGCCAAATTTGGTTTCATTTGCTTCATTGGCTCTCGAGTTACGTTAAAAATTATGTTTCATTTTTATGGGAATCTCCCCTTCCAGAAGGTGGAGGGGTCTCAAACCACCTTAGAAACATTTATTTCCTTCAAAAACTTACACATACCAAATTTGGTTCCATTTGTTTGATTTGTTCTCGGGTTATGCAGAAATTCGTGTTTCATTTGTATAAGAGACCCCTCTTTCAGTTAGCGGAGGAGTCTCAAACCATTATAGAAACATTTCTTGCCCTCGAAAACCTCCATAAGCCAAATTTGGTTCCACTTACTTGGTTAGTTCTCGAGTTAGGCAGAAATTTGTGATGTTTTTGTATGGAAACCCCCCTCCCTCCCCATTTCAGATGGTGGAGTCTCAAACTTCCATAGAAACATTTCTCTCCTCCAAAAACCTCCACATGCCAAATTTGGTTCCATATGCTTGATTAGTTCTCGAGTTATGCACAAATTTGTGTTTCATTAGTATGAGAGCCCCCCTCTTACAGAGGGCAGAGGGGTCTCGAGTTACTTAAGAAACATTTCTTGCCTTCAAAAACCTCTACCTGTCAAATTTGGTTCCATTTACTTGATTAGTTCTAGAGTTATGCAGAAACTTGTGTTTCATTTGTATGGGAGCCCCCACCCCCCCCTTTCCTACCAGAGAGGGAGGAGGGGTCTCGGACTACCGTAGAAACATTTATTGCCTTTAAAATCCCCGCAAGCCAAATTAGGTTCCATTTGCTTTATTAGATCTAGAGTTATGAAGAAATTTCAGTTTCATTTGTATGACAGCACCCCTTCTAAGAGAGGGGAGGGGTCTCAAACTACCATTCCAACATTTTTCGCCACCAGAAAACCCCACATGCCAAATTTGGTTCCATTTGCTTGATTAGTTCTTGATATGTGCAAAAACTTCTGTTCTATTTGTATGGGAGCCTCCCTTCCTAGAGAGGGGAGGGGTCTCAAACTACCATAGAAACATTTCTTGCCTCCAAAAACTTCCGCATGCTAAATTTGGGTTCCTTTGCTTGATCAGTTCTCGAGTTATGCAGAAAAATGTGTTTCATTTGTATGGGAGCCCCCCCTTTCAGAAAAGGGAGGGGTCTCTTACTATCTTAAAAACCTTCCTCGGCCTCAAAAACCCCTGCATACAAATTTTCATGCCAAACGGTCTTGCCGCTCGCGAGTTAAATCGTGACAAAGGAAACCCCAACTCATTTTTATTATATAGATGATTAGTCAAACGGCTAAAAAAATACTTGATTATATCAAAACTGGCTAACATTTTAGGTATAGTCGTTTGAACTTTATGCATCGTTCTATATTTCATAAACAACGAGTCACTTGTTGAATTCAAATGGATATTGCATATGTTGAATTAAAACAAATCTTTGTTTTTTTCCTGTTATCAAAATTGTATTGTATTGACCAGATGATATCATAATTTTAGGAAAATTTGCAGACTATTTTCATCGACCAACTAATAAACTAACTTGAAGTTAATTAATCCATATCAGAACCGTTTCGCCAATATTTGAAAGGAAAAAAAAATAATTGTAGGCATATTATAAGATCAGAATGTTCAAGTGTTTTTACGGAAAGTTGTACAAGTAATAAGAATATTTTGAGAAAATTTAAACCAAACATCTGACGATATTTTAATGTGCCTGGCATTTTTAACGTAGGACTACGTTTTTCTTTTCTATACCGGGCGCCGTTTCAAAATTTTGAAAAATGAGAGCGTTACGCAAAAGTGAAAGGTTTTTGAACGCTTATAACTCTCGTTCGACTGAACAGAAGGCATCCTTCATGCATCATTTTATCAAGAAGACTCACAAATTTTGCGCATCAAAATTTGAATGAAGTTCAATTAGTATAAGTAGTTTAATTTTTCATTTGAAAATGACCTTCTTTTGCTCCCATACAAATTTGCATATCAACAGGTTGAAAAATGTGTTTTCCCTAGCAAGGTCATAGGAAACGAGTAACAAATGTCTTCTTCTTCTTCGAAATAACTTTTCCCCGTCCCACTAAAATTTCTGAACGCACAAAGCTATTGGTCAAAAATGACATCATATTTGCACTACGCTCTGATTGGTTCATACTGCCACAGTAACCTTGCCAGCAATTATGGAACACGTGGGAACGACCGAACACCAAAAATCAGTTCTCGCTGTGCATCCGTATGCGACAGACGTGTTTGGCGAGCACGTTGTTGAAAACGCCGCCCGTAAAAAAAAGGAGACCAGATTCATCCCACGTCACCTGCAGCTGGCCATCGGCAACAACGAGGAGCTGAACGAAGAAAGAAAGCCCAAGTGGAATCGAAAACATTTCTCCCCCGTCAACTAAATCCGTCCTTATCAGGACGACCAAATCAATTTAACATCTAAAGAGTTGGGTTGAATTTTTTATTGTGCTGTTGTTAATTCAATTACCGCATCACGGCTGAATATGGCAATCATTAAACGTCGCGTCCACTTAGAAACGTTGAACAACAAACACAAAGAACGTTGAACAACAAACGAACGAAAGTCTAGAAGGGATAATTCGAGCCAAACTGCAACACATCAGAGACCGACCATGTGGTGGAGTTCGCCATTGTTCCTAGTTATGCGTACCGGATTAGTTGCTGTTGGTGGGAATCAAATTAGGCATATTTCTGTTAAGAAAATCATCCGTCTAGCGTGCACTAATTCAAACTAATTATTGTGGCGGAATAATAGAAGTTCGTCCCCTTTGGTGCAATTTGTATCACATTGCCTTCGTTGGTACCGCCTTCTTTTGTGCAATAGCATCCGACGCCATGACATACCAGCTCTTAGCTGAAATTTTGACTCACATCAGTCGTGGTGCTGTGCAGAGGCTGTGCGGCAGCAAGCATCCTGGATGGTGCACTGGCGAACAGTCATTGCCCACACTTCCGCTTCACTTAACTCAATTTTTGAGTACAATTGTATGCTATCTCTTTTTCTCTCACAGATATGTTACTCAATTTTCAATAAACAGTGGATCAACTCAATTTTTGGTTAGATCCACTTGTTACGAAAATTGAGTAACATTTCCGTGAGAGAAAAAGAGATAGCATACAATTGTTCTCAAAAATTGAGTAAGTGAAGCGGGAGTGCATAGAGGCGTTGGCACAGTTGGCTGTTGGTGCCGATGCTCCTGTCAACCTCGCTAAGAGAGACACGGCTGCTGAAGCCTACGTGTTGGCGTGAAAAAGCCGCCCGTGACGAGACAAACAGCCCAAGGGAATCGCAAACTGTTTCTCCCTCGTCAATTAAATCCGTCCTTTTCAGGACGACCAAATCAGTTTATTAACTAGAGAGTTTGTTTGGTTGAATTTTTCTTTTGTCGGTTTGTAGTTCAATTACGCCGCGTCCCGGAGTATATCACAAAGACCGTTGAACAACTATCGAACGAAATTTTAGAAGGGATAATTCGAGCCGAATTGCGACACGTCAGAGACCGACTAGACTATGTGGTTGAGTTCGTTTTAGTTCCTAGTTGTGCATACCGGATTAGTTGCTGGCAGTGGCTAGCAAATTAGGAACATTTCTGTTAAGAAAATCATCCGTCTAGCGTGCACTAATTAAAACTAATTATTGTGGCGCAATAACTAAAGTTCGTCCCCTTTGATGCACTTAGTATCACATTGACTTCATTGAATGAAAATTTGATTCAGTCTTACGGTAGAGTAGTGCTGTGCAGAGCAAAATGTACTGTAGCGACGCAGTAGGCGTGCAACCACACTGGTGAGCATTCGTTATCCAGAGAAGTTGGTGCAGTTGGCTGTTTGGGCCGATGCTCCCGTCAACATCGCTGCAAGAAAAAAAGGCTGCTGAAGCCTACGAGTTGATAGAAAAATGCCGCCCGTGGCAACAACGGGACAAGAATCAGCCCACGTCACCTGCAGATGGCCACCCGCACCGACGAGGAGCTGAACCAAGAATACCAAGAAGAAACCCCAAGTTTAACCGTGAACAATATTTCTCCCCGTCAATTAAATCCGTCCTTTTCAAAACGACCAAATCAGTTTGCTTATTATAGAGTTTGTTTGGTTGAATATATCTCTTGGGCTGTTTGAAATTTCAATCATTCGATAGGAATCAAATAATTTTGGGAATGTATGTGGTTCAACCATCGTAGAAAATACAACTATGGCCGTATCATTATTAAAACCAAACGGTCCTTTTTAGGGCCACCAAATGCTATCTAAAGAGTTAACAATAGAATTTTCTTACATGTTTATTTCCCAATGCTGGTCTATCGTTCAATTAGCACTATTTCGACCTAGACGTCAATCGGCAATAATAGACTATGAATTCCCAAACAAGCCACAACCATCTACGACGCAATAAGTATAATAATTTCAGGTAGTCGATCCTATCAACAGAATATGCTCTTAAGGTGCATTCTCGTTTCACCATCTCGGAAGGCAAACAGTTCCAGCTGCAAGGCTTGGAAGAAGAAAACGTACACGCAAGAAACAAAGCCCCCAAAATTAAGTTTATTTCACCCAACTCTGGAGTTCGGTGCGGGAAGCCAAATTTGAGTATATGCCATAGTACTCAAACTTGAGTAACTGTATACAAAGTTTATGGTGGATAAATTTAGCCTATTGCAATAAAACTCGTAAAAACCAACGAAGAGCACTTTTCCACACGTTTAGTTAGTAAATGTTATACAACTTTTAAAATAAAGTGCCTTTCTCGTGATGATAGAATAAAAACATAAATTTACTTGATAATTTTATTCATTTTGTTGTTTCTTAATTTTTAACAATAACGGCTAGTTTAATACCAAAAAATCAAAAATTTGTTGTCAATGAAGTACTCACCCATTGAGTAATGTTTACCTAATGCGCTGAATCAAATTTACCCATCTCTCCAGTTCAACAACAGTACTCAACTTTAAGCTTAAAAATACTCAATTCTAGGTACTTTGTTTCTTCCGTGTATAGCATCTATCTACCGGGTGTTGAAGCATTTTTTCCTGATACTGTCGTTTCCGCATTCTGAACAGCTTCATAATTGACATTTCCGAGCGGATTGAAAGCGTATCTGCCCGACTGACTTAAATCAATTGGCGGATGGCCCTGACGTCTCTGGAAATTCAAACTGCCCCTCGAGCAAGCTGCCGGGAGAGCTAGGTTAACACGAGGTTTCCGAGCGAACCGAAGCCATGGTCAAGTAAACCAGCTTCATGACGAAATGAGGTAGTGGCCGTAGGTGTTCCCTCGAACCCCTTTCAGGGCCATCAAAACAACTGGAAAAGAAAGTTGACATGTGTTTTGGAAAGCTGGAGGCTGGGTTTCGGGATAATCGATTGTGAAAAACATCTTTCCTGTGCCGAAGCCGTAATGTTTTCAACATTTGCACTTTTGGCAGTGTTGTACACACATAGGCCTAGCAGAAACCGTATGCAATTGGAGGTGAATGAAACCAGCTTCTTAAGTAAAAGTTTCCCAAATGAACAAAACTCATTCTCACTGCAAGGTATATTACGTGATATAGAGTATCTTGTTATCATATGTCATACATATTATTTCCAGTGAAAGCAAGATGAATGAATTAAGATACCAAGACAGGCTATATGAAATAATAAAGATTGTAGGGCGAAATGTTTAGTGTATGCGAATTCGATTTTGAAGGAAACCAATTTCGGCCACTCTTTAAACAATCAAGCGATCTAAATTGCACATTGCTTCGTAGTCCTACGTCAACTTTGCGTACAACCCCATTGGGCTGTCCCTTCTAGTTTTTACAATAACGTTTGTTTTAACCATTTGGAATGTTCAAAAATTTATTAAAAAAATAATAATTTGAAGACACGTTGTAGTGCCTTAATTTTTTTAAAGTACGTAAATACATTTTATAAAATTTTAAAAATATTAAAATAGAAAGGTTAAGGTATTCGAATGAATAATTCTCTCTATAATATTTCGAGAAAATTTAACAAATCTTCCGACAGCATCTGAATATGCATCACTTTTTGTTTTTAATGAATAATTAAATTATACATAATTTTGTTAAAAGCTAACTAGAATACAATACGTACATATTTTTTTTTTAATAATCATTTATTTGTACAGGCTCAATCGAATTAACTTTACAGAGCCAAATTTTCATACTTTTATACATCATTTATCTTAAAACTTAAGTTAGGAGGGAGGAGCCGATTACTCGCGGCCGTCTCGAGGTTAATAGGAATTACAAATTACGGATGGGAAGAGGGTGGGAATTTAAAGTATGGTTTACATAACACATTAAATTTAAATTCTAAATTATCTAATCACTTATAACTATACAATTTATGGTTTTCTTTTGACTTGAACAATTTTTGAAAAAGAAAAAAAAAACACACACATACACATATAAAAAAAAAACTTAAAGTAAACATACAGGTTAAACTAACTACAATCTAAGGCTAATGTTAGTCAAAAACACATAAATGAGTTTCATGTACTCCAAATCACGTACAGCCAAAATATCTCGAATTGGCACATTGGGTTGTCTACCTCGAGCCCGAAGGGAATCATAAAGCCTCGATCTGAAACCACGATGCTCAGCACAAGACCAAATAACGTGATCTGCGTCCTGATAGCCTTGTCCACACTCACAGAGATTGCTGTCGCTCAGCCCAACCCGGTATAAATGAGCGTTCAAAGAATAATGATTGGACATGAGGCGAGACATGACACGAATGAAGTCTCGACCCACATCCATCCCGCTAAACCAAGATTTCTTCGACACCTTTGGGATGATAGAATGTTGCCATCGCCCCAAATCTCCTTTACTCCATTTATGCTGCCAGCTGACGAGTGACTGTTGACGAAAAATTGTAAAAAATTCGTTGAAGGCGATTTGTCGATCATAAATATCGCCTTCCATAGCGCCCACCTTTGCAAGCGAGTCCGCTTTCTCATTGCCCGGAATTGAACAATGAGAAGGGACCCATACAAAGGTGATGATAAAATAACGCGAAGATAAAGCACTTAGAAGCTCCTGTATTTTCATGAGAAAATACGAGGAGTGCTTTACCGGCCTCAAGGAGCGAATAGCCTCTATAGAACTGAGACTATCCGTGAAAATGAAGTACTGATCCGGTGTTAACGAGGCAACAATTTCTAGCGTAAAGTGTATTGCCGCTAATTCAGCGACATATACGGAACAAGGAGCATGAAGTTTACGATTGGCGCTATAAATTTCATTAAATATTCCAAAGCCTGCTGACTCCTCTATCAATGATCCGTCAGTGAAGAACGATTTAGTGGAATCAACTTGGCCAAACTTTGCAGCAAATATCACAGGAGCAATCATAGAACGATGATGCTCTGGGATTCCACGAAGCTCCTGCTTCATGGATAAATCAAAATGAACCGAATTGTCGAAATCGGAGAAGCAAACACGATTGGAAATGTTCGGCGAAGGGCTGACATCCTGTGTTATGTACAAATGGTACAAGGTCATGAAGCGGGTTTGAGGATTCAACTCAAGGAGCTTCTCAAAATGTTCGATTACCTGAGGGTTCATAACTTCACACCTGGTGAGGAGCCGGAGAGATAATTCTGAAAACCGATCCGAGAGTGGCAACATGCCAGCCAGCACTTCAAGACTCATGGTGTGAGTCGAGTGCATGCAACCTAACGCGATACGAAGACACCGATACTGAATACGTTCCAGTTTAATGAAGTGCGACCGAGCCGCTGACTGAAAACAAAAACTACCGTATTCCATAACCGACAAAATCGTTGTCCGGTACAACGTTAGAAGATCTTGCGGATGTGCTCCCCACCAGGTCCCGGTAATTGTGCAGAGAAAGTTGATCCTTGGCTGGCACTTTCGCTTCACATACTCAATATGGGATCTCCAGGTGCACTTAGAATCGAACCAAACCCCAAGATATTTAAATGACATGGAATGAGTTATCGGCTTACCCCAAATTTGAAGCTTCGGTTGTGCTGGGTTATGCTTCCTAGAAAAAACTACCAACTCAGTTTTCTCCGTAGAGAATTCGATACCTAGCTCTAGAGCCCAAGTAGACAAATTGTCTAAGGTATCCTGTAAGGGTCCTTGCAGATCGACCCCATTGGGTCCCGTGACAGACACTACGCCGTCATCTGCAAGTTGTCTCAACGTACAGTTGTCACCTAGACAACCGTCAATGTCTTTGACATAAAAATTATACAAAAGGGAGCTTAAACATGATCCCTGGGGGAGACCCATGTAGCTAAATCGTGAAGCTGTAGAGGTTCCATGAGAAAAACTCATATGTTTCTCTGACAGCAAATTGTACAAAAAATTATTCATTAATGGTGAAAAGCCACAAGCGTGGAGTTTATCTGAAAGAACTTCAACAGATACTGAATCAAAAGCCCCTTTATGTCCAAGAATACAGAAGCCATTTGCTCTTTTTTAGCAAAAGCTAACTGAATATCTGTGGAAAGCAACGCGAGACAGTCGTTCGTTCCCTTACCCCTACGGAAACCATATTGAGTATCTGAAAGCAGGTTGTTCGTCTCAACCCATTTGTCCAGACGGAAAAGGATCATTTTCTCCAACAACTTTCGAATACAAGATAACATCGCGATGGGTCGATATGAGTTGTGGTCGGACGCGGGCTTACCAGGTTTTTGAATGGCAATAACTCTCACCCGTCTCCAATCATCCGGTACAATGTTGAGTTCCAGAAACTGATTAAACAAGTTCAACATGCGCCTCTTCGCGACTTCTGGGAGGTTCTTAAGCAAGTTGAACTTGATCCTATCAGCCCCTGGAGCCGTATTGCCACACGAAAGGAGTGCGAGAGAGAACTCTACCATTGAAAAGGGTTGGCTAATCTCATCTATCGAATTCGTGTTTTCGCGAGGAATCATCTGTGCCGGCACAGAATCTGGACAAACTTTTCGCGCGAACTTTAGGATCCATTGGTCCGAGTACTCCTCGCTCTCGTTGTTCGTAGTTCGGTTACGCAACCTTCGCGCCGTGTTCCAAAGAGTACTCATCGACGTTTCGCGTGATAGCCCGTTCACGAATGTTCGCCAGTAACCGCGTTTCTTGGCCTTGATGAGGCTCTTAAGTTCGCGTTCAAGAGCCGTGTATACTTCGAAGTGCTCAGGTGTTCCACGTCTACGGAAAACTTTAAACGCGTCGGACTTTTTACGGTAAACCTCGGTGCATTGCTGATCCCACCATGGAGAAGGAGGTTTCCTGCGAGATGACGTCCCTGGAACTGGTTGAGTTTGAGCTTGAAGCGCGCTGTCTAAGATCAGGTTGGAGAGGAAGTTATATTCTTCCTGCGGTGAAAGCCTTTCTACCGTCGTTACGGCTTCATCTACTGCTGTCCTAAACTTTGTCCAATCGATGTGACGAGTAAGATCATACGTGACGTTAACAGATTTCGATGGATTGAACCCGGTGGCAACCGAAATTTTTATGGGCAAGTGATCACTACCGTGGGGATCTTGAATCACATTCCATGTGCAATCCAACGATAATGAATTCGAACAAAGTGTGAGGTCTAATCTACTGCCAACTGAGGATGTACCAGCCAAACGTGTTACTTCTCCATTGTTAAGAACTGTTATATTGAAGTTGTCACAGAGGTCATATATCAAGGAAGACCGGTTGTCATCGTACAGTTCTCCCCAGCCTGTACCGTGAGAGTTAAAATCTCCCATGATCAACCGTGGAGAAGGAAGGACCGAACATATATCTGAAAATTGTTTTCGGTTTACTGAGGCTCTAGGAGGAATATACACAGAAGCAATACAAAGGCTTTTATTTTTAATAATAGCCTGACATGCGACAACTTCAATACCTGGAATAAGAGGAAAATTCACTCTATAGAAGGAGTAGCACTTTTTGATCCCCAAAAGTACTCCCCCTCCACGCGAATCCTCACGATCAAGACGAATAATATTGAAATCATGAATCGGAAGATTGATTTCGGAAGAGAGCCATGTTTCACAAAGAGCGAATGCATCACAACCGGTAGTGTGAGCTAAAAATTTAAAAGATTCCAATTTAGGAATCAAACTTCGACAATTCCACTGTAGAACAGTGATCAAATCCCCGACCTCATTTGGAAAATTATCCATCGAAGGAAATGATAGCTGCAAGGATGGGCCACTTAATTGTCAATTGTTTCAAAAAGGTCTTCACTGTTGGAAGCATTGCCAAAACAATGCTTTTGAGAGGGTCAGAAATTTCAAGGTACTTGAAGATACCTTCGGCAATGTCATCAAATGAGAACAGCCCACTTGAGGAGGGGCTTCTGTTCTTAAAATAGGGGCGTCAGGGGTTTTGGATGTCCCCGGGAGAGATGGAAAGTCCTGGGTGTAGTTAGTACTACGGAAACCAGGAGGAATTGTGTTTTCCTTTTTCCACCTCTTTTGAAATGGGCAAGCTGGTCTCGGGCTTCTTTTCAACAACTTTCCGTGGGCGGACGCGTCTTCGCTTCCTTGAAGCACCTTCCGGAAAAGTGAACGACGTTCCCTCTTCAGCCGAATCAAAGTCAGACTCGTCATCTGACAGAGGAGCAAAGGGATTTGTATTGGCACTGGGTGATGGTGAGGCTTTTTTCACCATTTCGGCAAAGATTGCCTGGAACGCTGTTTTAGCGAGCGTTCTAATTGTTCCCCGCGTTGTTTGTACGCCGGGCACGCCGAGAGAGCATGAGGAGGAGATCCCTTACAGAAAGCGCATTTTGGTGTTCTGTCTGCGCACGCGCCATCCTCATGTTTCTCCCCACAGTTGGAGCAGCGCGCCTTATTGCCGCAATGGGAGGTCGTATGTCCCATCTGCTGGCATTTCTGGCAGATCATGACCCGAGGTACAAACAACCGCACAGGTAGCCGAAGTTTTCCCAACTCGACGTATTGAGGGAGGGCTGAGCCAGAGAAGGTCACGCGAAACGAGTCTGACGGAGTAAACTTTTTTCACCCTTATTGGTCGACACTGCGCCCAGTTGGCGCACATCCAGTATCTTAACTGGTGACAGCAGAGGGTTCTTAAATCGACCAACCCCCCGCTTCAGCAGGATCTCAGGGGTCAGACTCGTATCGGTGACCACACCTTCGATTTCAATACCCCGAGCTGGGATATATACCCGATACTCGAGTGTAAAAAACTGAGAGACAGCAATCTCATTTGCCTGCTTAAGGTTGGACACAACGACTCGAAGTTTATTCGGTCTTACTTTTATTATCTCGGT
Organism: Aedes japonicus; assembly: GCA_034211315.2. Classification (NCBI taxonomy): domain Eukaryota; kingdom Metazoa; phylum Arthropoda; class Insecta; order Diptera; family Culicidae; genus Aedes; species Aedes japonicus. Next base: position 21,807 of record JASCZW010010365.1, read on the forward strand.
CACGGCCAAGAATCGCTTCGTCAGATCATCAGAAATCTGACAAACATTCAGAGGTTTCGATTTGGGCTGAAAATAAACAACCCATGGACCAGTTGAACTGTCTGGATATGCACGTGATCTGGTAACTCTATGAGCTACCTCATCATTTCGTGCCATAGATGATTCATCTTGCGATAAATCATCCATGGCTCGCTTGTGGGAGCTTATCACGCTCAACCACTAACGTAATTATCTACAATCAATCACAGATAAACAAACTAAACCTAAAAAAAAAAAACTAAAACTAAGTTCACTCTCACACACACTATCAATCACTCTCCACACTCACACACACACTACGATGAAAATCACTTATCTTATATACTACTAAACAACTTATCTTATATGTATCACGGATCTACTGCAGCTGGGCGACGAATGTGTGCTGCTGCTGCCGAGCGACGATGAGTGACCGCGTGTATCGTCTGAGCGTGGAGCTGAACGATGACGATGATGTTGCTGGTCGGTGGTAGTTGGTGTATGGAAGAATGCACGCTTCAAACGATGGGCTGCTGGTATGCGTGCCGTATAGATTCGGAACAATATGGCTTCTCGATCGTGGCAATATTGCTAATTGCAATTAATGACGCTGTTGCACCACTTATCACACAATGTTCTCTTCTTCAGTAAATCAAAACTGATTTCACTCGCGACGATTCCACTGGCGATTGAGAAATTCCTTTTTCTGAAGACTAAACAACTCGTAAAAAGCTTCCCAAACAACGGAAAGCGGACCGAACGAACTGTACCGTTCGCGTGTTCACTGGGCAATGAATACGTACATATATTTGAATCTAAAATATGCAATTATTATATTTTCTATAGTATTCTTAGAATTTTGTCAAACACTAATATGATTTTCTCAAATTATTTAGAAGCATTTTGATGAAAAGAAACTGGACTAAAATACATTATGCAATCCTAAGGAACATGAAAGTTTTTTGAAAAGAGCAGCACAAATATTCAATTTGCAAAAAACACTTGGGTTAGTCATATAAAGTTAATAAAATGTAAGTCAAAATGTCTTAATAATTGTGTGTATGGTATTCGAAGCTTTTAAGAACATTCTGAGAAAATTTCAAATAAAAATTGGACTGCATTCAACAGACTCATCAACCTGGCGATTTTCTAATGTAATGTTTATTTATTCTAATGAATAATTTTCTTATGAAAATGAATCATCTTTGTAATTGGATGTTCCTAGTGATTTTCTAAAGAAATAAAAAATGTTTTTTTATTTTACACTAACTAGTTATCTAAATTTTTTTGAATGACTTTCATAGTACTCTAAATCATTCTGTAAAATATAAGCAAATCATACGATGGTGAAGAAAATTTTCGGAAAAAAAAATCAGTGGGGTTGTGTGCAAGACACGATCGGTTGACGTAGACTACGTTAAACCAAGTGATGCATTATAATGTCCGGGAAATTCTGTGTGGCTATTATTAGCTTTAAAAAGGTTTCAATTATTCGTGCCGGTCGCTTACCCTTACCGATAGAAGCAGTTTAAGTCACAATATGACGGGTGCGGCTCTTATGGGACATTAGACCAGCGTTTTGAAGCCAGTATGTAAGAAAATTCTATTGTACGCTCTTGAGATATTATTTGGTGGCCCTGAAAAGGGCCGTTTGGTTTTATGAAGTCAGTCGGTGGGAAAATTCTCTTGTACACTCTTTATAACTCTTTGGTGGCCCTGAAAAGGGCCTTTTGGTTTAAATGATGACACTCCAACAAACATCGGTGTTGAATTAGAGCTTGTTCAAACAAATATGGAGAAGCTGTTCAGCTATTCTAGAAGAAACAGCTGAATAGCTTCTTCAAACTTGCTTGGACAAGCTCTAATTCAACACCGATGTTTGTTGGGACGGTCACGGTTGCACGTTTCACGATGGACTATCTTTAAGGCCTAGAAGATAGTTGAGGATATGTTAGGGAACATAAAATTATTAAATTAATGATAGTTTTGCTCATTCTTATAATCATAATCGCTTAACATTACTAAATGTTTATTCGTATGTCACACTGTGCCTGAATGGCCTGCATCTCGGAATTCTCACCATCGCCGGAACCATCAACAATGTTTTGCATCGTTTGGGGGATTTCAGTAACGACAGGCTGCGGAGGAAATTCTATAATACGTACATACAAACATATATTTTGACTGATGCATTGTCTCCTTTTCAACATTCACCATTTAAATACCATTCTATTCGGATCATTTGTATACAATAGCTCTCTAGAATTCAAATTACGATAAAATTCGTTATCAAAAAATATCCGACAGGTTTAGTGATTGTTATGAAAACAAAATAATCAATTGCAACATTTTCAGATGTGTAAGTGTCTCTAAAAATGTTCAAAGTTCAGGAAGTTTTATCAAACAGAAAATAACAAAAATTATCTTGCAGTTTTTATAAGGTTATATACAAGTATATAGGGTACATGTCCCTTGACGATTATGTAGCGCACGAGTACAATTTTAACTATAACTCATACAATAATTTAGCTAGAAACGATATTCAACTAGTTATACTTTTGCTAAGACATGCTTAATAAGGCATTTGCTGAACTGGACCATGAAAAGTCACCAACTAACATTATTGAGTCGAAAACTTTCGATGGATATGGATATCATTAAGGATTCTTGTTCGGACGAATTTCAGTAAAGTTTGTTTATTTCATCGCTCCGGGCATTTATTTGTATTATCGCTCCGGGCATTCGGCTATATTCGGTATACTATACGGAATATAAAGCTACTTTATAACATCTAAATGACTTTCTGATGTGATCAATCGGCCATTCCATTTCAAAACATTAAAATTCTCACAATATTCATTTAGTTATATAGGTGTTGGTATGAGTTAAGTTTTGTAAGTAAGTTTTGCTAATACCACTGGCTGCCAATCAACAATTTGAAACGAAAATCCCAATCAAACAAACTCTCAAGCTGAGAATATTAAATTGAAAGTAGCAAAGATGGATTTGTATCTGGTAGGATTTTTCGGTGAAAATAAATCAAAGCAACCGGCAGGCTTTGATTCATTTTTACTGATTTTATGGATCCACTGTATAGTACACTGTTGCCTAGTAACGTCTTGGCAAAATCCAATATGACTGCCAATCGACCGAAATGTAAGATAAACACTTTTATTCAAATAACTCTATTAAATAAGAAATTGAATTGATTTATTGATTCTTGATTATTGGGTTGCGCCAACCAGCTAGGAAAACAGTAGCAAACATCAGCGTTTTTGCAGTCGTGACGAACAAATCGGCACTAGATTAAATCAAAATGGCGCACAAACCGAACGAAATATTAATTAAATTCTTATACAAACAACTCTCTGAACTGGATTGGTTGTCATCAACAGTACAGATTATTTATTAGTGGGTTGCGCCAACCAGCTGGGTAAAATTTTTACCGACGGCTCGCCCTCCATCGAGCACCGACTATATCTAAAATTAGTTCTTCAATAAACAACTCTTTTATTTTAATGTGTTGTCCTCAAAAGGACACATTATTTTCACCTACTGCTGCTCGCCACCAAGGACGCTTTCCCCCAAACAGCAGCGTTTTTTAAGTCGCGGCGAAACAATTGCCACGATGAGGTAAAATGCGGCTGTTTGGGAGAGCCTTGGTGCTTGGTCCTCAAAAGGACACATTATTTTCACCTACTGCTGCTCGCCACCAAGGACGCTTTCCCCCAAACAGCAGCGTTTTTTAAGTCGCGGCGAAACAATTGCCACGATGAGGTAAAATGCGGCTGTTTGGGAGAGCCTTGGTGCTTACCCCCACCAGCTGCTACGCGACCACCAGCTGCCTCTCTGCGACCAGCTCCGCTGCCGGACGAATGAGGCAACTGCGACCCGCTACCAGCGACCACCTCCGCACAGCTTCAATGCTGCCAAACGACTGAGGAAAAATTTTCCTTAGTGTTCGTTTTTTCGTTCTCAGTTGCGTGCGAGACGTACATGGAGAGACGAATGACATGATTGGTTAAAGTCTCTCTCTAATTCAAAGAAGAAGAAGATGATGCAAGACGTTCCTTGCTTCGATTTGAAATCTGTGATAGGAAATTTGGTAAATTTATTCTGCAAAATGACATTATAAGACATCACCTTATATTTGCGTTATTTTCAATAGTTTACTATTGTTTGAGAATAATGTTTGACAATTAAACTAAAGCGCGGTAAAATTTCCGACCGATTGAGGAAGAAATCATGTAAATCTATCGTGGATTATTTGAGTTATTCGCGTACAAAACGTACGGTTTTTCGTGACGGTCGCAATATTTTAGATTTTCATTTGACACCCTACCCTTGCCGTAAGACGTAGTCTACGTCAAAAAATGATACTCTATTCATGTATCATTTTTAGCAATATTTTTAGTTTTTCGAAATGTCCTGAATGATTTTTTTACAAATTCCTCAGAAAGGGCGTATTTTTTCGAATTCCCCACATCAGTAAAATTATTTTGATTATTTTGTGCAAATTTCCTCTGAGTAGTAATACAACAAATTATTATTAGCTAAACTAAATCGTTTTGTTTAAACCTCACAAATGGGAAATGGATAAGACAATTATTTAAAAAAAATCAAAACTTTATTTAATCAGATATTCCGAAGCCAAATCAAAATAAAATTAACTGTACACATATCCAAAGTAAATATTTATCTAAAATTACTATACTTAATCTTTTCCAAATCATTCAAAATGACCGTCATTATTTGAAATAAGCCCCAGTCACTATTCAATCACTTTGAAGGAGTTGTGTTAATATTCTACAAGTATTAGAATAAAAAAATCATTCTTGAATAAATTTGACCAACTGAACCAAAATACGATACATAAAAATAATTTAAATATGGGTTCATTAATTCAAAACAATTCCTGCAGACACTGCTTAGAAAACTGTTATGAATATCGATGGTTTCAATTTACAATATATCCACCAAACAACTTAAGTTATTTAAAAAAAGCTGTTCAATGAACTAAATTATTTTAGAAAATTGCCACTCCCATAAAAATGTCACCTGCTGATGAGAATTACTGAAGGTATCAATGATGTTTTGATATCAAATTGTTCGTTAAGCTCCTGCACATCAAATTTGTACTATGGTTTGAAAATTTGAATGAGAAAAGTCTTATCCTCCAACTTTTTCTTCACCTCATTTGGCGCTTTCGCAAAAAAATCAAAAGAAACCTTATTTTGTGAACATCTCGAGAAAACCTTGGTGTATCAATGATGCTTTTATGTCAAAATGTTCATTAAGCTTCCACATATCAAACCTGTACATTGGTTTGGTAATTAAACTGAGAAAAGTCTTATCCTCCAACTTGCATACAACTTCTTCCGATACAAGTTCCGAGGCAAATCTGCCCCGGGGGGTGGAAATCGCCTCAAATCGTGAATTTGATGAAATTTGTAAGCACGAATGCACGTAATCAATAAAAACCCGACATGAAAATAAGAAATGAAGAGGAATAGTCCTTCTACATTTTCCAAATTAATTTTGACAGCCCAATTAATCAAATTTAGCATACCTAGCCTTAGTAACTCACCGAGGCTTAGATTTCTAACGAAGGAACAAGTAAACTAAGCTTAAACATTGATAGCCAAAGCTCTAATGGAGATATTTGTGTACATATTTTGAAAAACGGGTCACATTTACTGTGATTGTGAAAATTCAAATGTCAAACCGAATTTTATCAAATTTTAGCTCCCGTTCATCAAATCTGCACACTGGTTTGAAAATTACTCCAACTCCAACTTTGTATCATTTCCGTAGTTATCCCCCAAACGCTTGTATGCAATATGGGAAAAAAACCTGATGAATTCATATTTTGTGAATTACTTGAGAATTTTTGAAGGTATCAATGATGTTTTGATATCAAATTGTTCGTTAAGCTCCTGCACATCAAATTTGTACTATGGTTTGAAAATTTGAATGAGAAAAGTCTTATCCTCCAACTTTTTCTTCACCTCATTTGGTGCTTTCGCAAAAAAAATCAAAAGAAACCTTATTTTGTGAACATCTTGAGAAAACCTTGGTGTATCAATGATGCTTTTATGTCAAAATGTTCATTAAGCTTCCACATATCAAACCTGTACATTGGCTTGGTAATTAAACTGAGAAAAGTCTTATCCTCCAACTTGCATACAACTTCTTCCGATACAAGTTCCGAGGCAAATCTGCCCCGCGGGGTGGAAATCGCCTCAAATCGTGAATTTGATGAAATTTGTAAGCACGAATGCACGTAATCAATAAAAACCCGACATGAAAATAAGAAATGAAGAGGAATAGTCCTTCTACATTTTCCAAATTAATTTTGACAGCCCAATTAATCAAATTTAGCATACCTAGCCTTAGTAAATCACCGAGGCTTAGATTTCTAACGAAGGAACAAGTAAACTAAGCTTGAACATTGATAGCCAAAGCTCTAATGGAGAGATTTGTGTACATATTTTGAAAAACGGGTCACATTTACTGTGATTGTGAAAATTCAAATGTCAAACCGAATTTTATCAAATTTTAGCTCCCGTTCATCAAATCTGCACACTGGTTTGAAAATTAGGATGAGAAAAGTCTGATCCTCCACATTGTATCATTTCTGTAGTTATCCCCCAAACGCTTGTATGCAATATGGGAAAAAACCTGATGAATTCATATTTTGTGAATAACTTGAGAATTACTGGAGGTATCAATGATGTTTTGATATCAAATTGTTCGTTAAGCTCCTGCACATCAAATTTGAACAATGGTTTGAAAATTTGAATGAGAAAAGTCTTATCCTCCAACTTTTTCTTCACCTCATTTGGTGCTTTCGCAAAAAAATCAAAAGAAACCTTATTTTGTGAACATCTCGAGAAAACCTTGGTGTATCAATGATGCTTTTATGTCAAAATGTTCATTAAGCTTCCACATATCAAACCTGTACATTGGTTTGGTAATTAAACTGAGAAAAGTCTTATCCTCCAACTTGCATACAACTTCTTCCGATACAAGTTCCGAGGCAAATCTGCCCCGGGGGTGGAAATCGCCTCAAATCGTGAATTTGATGAAATTTGTAAGCACGAATGCACGTAATCAATAAAAACCCGACATGAAAATAAGAAATGAAGAGGAATGGTCCTTCTACATTTTCCAAATTAATTTTGACAGCCCAATTAATCAAATTTAGCATACCTAGCCTTAGTAAATCACCGAGACTTAGATTTCTAACGAAGGAACAAGTAAACTAAGCTTAAACATTGATAGCCAAAGCTCTAATGGAGAGATTTGTGTACATATTTTGAAAAACGGGTCACATTTACTGTGATTGTGAAAATTCAAATGTCAAACCGAATTTTATCAAATTTTAGTTCCCGTTCATCAAATCTGCACACTGGTTTGAAAATTAGGATGAGAAAAGTCTGATCCTCCAACTTTGTATCATTTCCGTAAATATCCCCCAAACGCTTGTATGCAATATGGAAAAAAACCTGATGAATTCATATTTTGTGAATAACTTGAGAATTACTGAAGGTATCAATGATGTTTTGATATCAAATTGTTCGTTAAGGGCAAAGTCAGTCGCGCGCCCGTTCGGGAGGTCACGCAATGTTTTGCAATTTTAAACATATTTGATTATCTTTTTTGAAATTTTATTTCCGTCCGTTTGTGATAAACTAAATGAAGCACAATTCTTAAGAACAAACCATGTTGATAAATCTTGTAGTTTTTACATGAATCCGTTTCTACTGAAAAAAATTGCAAAAAATATAAGACATTGCCTCCATTTTCAAGTGCTAAGTTCCGTCTTGTTCATTTTTTTGAAAATTTAAGAAGGTGCATCGATAGCAAACTCTTCAAGGAACAATTTGGCTACAAAACATTTTTATATATTATTCACAATTATTAGTCAATGTGATTGCAAGCCAAAGTCAAATTAGCATTTTATCTCATAAAATTAGCCCTCAATGTTGAAAAAAATCACGAGACGATGCATGAACCAGCGCTGGGGGAAAAAATGAACAAAATTAATTTTCTTACTAATCCACTGTGCAGGGCTTAGCCTACCTTTATTACAACCGAAAACAATCAATTTCTAGGCAAAATTTTATTATATTTGGAATTTGATAAAAACAAATGCATACGTTTCCTACAACAAGCTAAATTTATTCAAAAGTTCTAAGGTTTAAATCGTTCGAATGTCTCCAATATAGTGCAGTAAACTTCATATAGGCATCATTATAGTTATTTTTGGTTTCTTCTTGCGTGTGATGTGTCATATGACGGAAATCGGTTCTTTTCAGATGCTGGCCAGATCTCCAGGGATTATCCGGAACATCCTGGACACTGCATATATGCATCATATAAACTATTTTACATCGTTTTCAATTCTCTTGAGCCTTAAGATGTCCAATTTGAGATGTCGTATGACCTATCTTGTAGTGTAATACCTACTATTTATTGAAACAATAGAATATAATTAATTTGATTCTGCAATGATCGGGCCAACTCAAATAATTGTTGTAGGTTGAAACTATATACAATGAAAGAGCGAAAAACTTTCAAACGGCAAAGACCCACTCTGAACATCGAAGTGAACTCAACTCTATTCCTGCATTCATCGCTTGGCATCCGTTTGTATGTAGAAGTACGGATGAAAAAATGTTGCTCTTCTCCCCGGGATTACTCGAAATTCATATATGAAACTACGTTATATTTTTACATCAAAAGATTGCTAAGAAAATTTGCAATATTATGGTACCAATACAAGTACATAAAACAAAATTTTGTAGCATACTTTTTGAATTTCCAAAAACCACCTAAAACGTTCCACGCTATGGGAGCTCCGAACCGTGGGAGGTGGAGGACGAAAAAATAAGAATTACCAACAGCACAAACCGTCTGTTCATTTCCAGTTTTAGTATATGTCCTGCCGTAGCTAGGATAGGATGTACGTTTCGTTTAGGAAGAATTGGACATCGAAGAGGATTATTTTGAAACGCCGACAACGGCATCAGTATTTTTCAGAATGAGGAAGTGCAGGGAAGATGTTTGTTCAATTGATACAATTTTTTATTTTTCTTTCAAATGATTAGTCAAACGGCTAAGAAAATACTTGATTATATCAAAACTGGCTAACATTTTAGGTATAATCGTTTGAACTTTATGCATCGTTCTATATTTCATAAACAACGAGTCACTTGTTGAATTCAAATGGATATTGCATATGTTGAATTAAAACAAATCTTTGTTTTTTTCCTGTTATCAAAATTGTATTGTATTGACCAGATGATATCATAATTTTAGGAAAATTTGCAGACTATTTTCATCGACCAACTAATAAACTAACTTGAAGTTGAATCCTAGAGGGTTTTGAGCTGTTTAGTGGAATACCTGTAACTAGAAATTAGAAGAAGAATTAGTATCTTCCATTTAATTCCAACTACCTTTGCTTATCTTCGACAGATACGCGTATTTCGTCTACAATGTGCAGACTTCTTCAGTGTCTCGTACTAATAACTCGGTTGTGCCTACTAGAAAAAACTAAGTCTAAGCCAAATTCAAATAGTTTTTTCTAGTAGGCACAACCAATTAGAATCGATGTTAGGCTCCACCAAAGACTCAGTAGACACATTAGGCAGAGCAGGGGTATACAGAATCAAGTGTAAACACTGCAGCAAAATATATGTAGGTCAAACAAAGAGAACCTTGGCAACAAGGTTCAAGGAGCATCTAGCGGAGGTGACTAAGGCTGTCAAACAGAACGAGAAAGGATTTTCACATAACTTCAAATCAACAGTCGCAGAACACATCTTCACGGAAAATCACGACATAACGACGAATGACATCACAATATTACGGACTACATCTACACCCTGGAAATTAGACGTCGCAGAAAGCTTAGAAATAAACAAACAACAGAACACAAATCTACTAAACAAAGACCAAGGCAATGGTTACACATGGCTCTTCAACTTACTACCCAAACGACATCAAACCCGACGAAGCGGAGCACCCGCTGCTACACAATAAGTATGTTAGGTATAAATGAGAAAGAAGCGAATTAGATATTAAGTACACTTGTTTTTGACTCAGGATAGGTATAGACAAACTAATAATAAGATAGGTATAAACAACATAATGATAGGTAAACGTTTTGTATTTAGAAAATAGTATATATACGGCAGGTGGCGAAGGTTTTCTTTCAGTCGAGTTATTAGTACGAGACACTGAAGAAGTCTGCACATTGTAGACGAAATACGCGTATCTGTCGAAGATAAGCAAAGGTAGTTGGAATTAAATGGAAGATACTAATTCTTCTTCTAATTTCTAGTTAACTTGAAGTTAATTTATCCATATCAGAACCGTTTCGCCAATATTTGAAAGGAAAAAAAAATAATTGTAGGCATATTAAAAGATCAGAATGTTCAAGTGTTTTTACGGAAAGTTGTACAAGTAATAAGAATATTTTGAGAAAATTTAAACCAATCATCTGACGATATTTTAATGTGCCTGGCATTTTTTACAATAACGTTTGTTTTAACCATTTGGAATGTTCAAAAATTTATTAAAAAAATAATAATTTGAAGACACGTTGTAGTGCCTTAAGATTTTTAAAGTACGTAAATACATTTTACAAAATTTTAAAAATATTAAAATAGAAAGGTTAAGGTATTCGAATGAATTAATTCTCTCTATAATATTTCGAGAAAATTTAACAAATCTTCCGACAGCATCTGAATATGCATCACTTTTTGTTTTTAATGAATAATTAAATTATACATAATTTTGTGAAAAGCTTACTAGAATACAATACGTACATATATTTGAATCTAAAATATGCAATTATTATATTTTCTATAGTATTCTTAGAATTTTGTCAAACACTAATATGAATTTCTCAAATTATTTAGAAGCATTTTGATGAAAATAAACTGGACTAAAATACATTATGCAATCCTAAGGAACATGAAAGTTTTTTGAAAAGAGCAGCACAAATATTCAATTTACAAAAAACACTTGGGTTAGTCATATAAAGTTAATAAAATGTAAGTCAAAATGTCTTAATAATTGTGTGTATGGTATTCGAAGCTTTTAAGAACATTCTGAGAAAATTTCAAATAAAAATTGGGCTGCATTCAACAGACTCATCAACCTGGCGATTTTCTAATGTAATGTTTATCTATTCTAATGAATAATTTTCTTATGAAAATGAATCATCTTTGTAATTGAATTATGATGTTCCTAGTGATTTTCTAAAGAAATAAAAAATGTTTTTTTATTCTACACTAACTAGTTATCTAAATTTTTTTGAATGACTTTCATAGTACTCTAAATCATTCTGTAAAATATAAGCAAATCATACGATGGTGAAGAAAATTTTCGGAAAAAAATGATACTCTATTCATGTATCATTTTTAGCAATATTTTTAGTTTTTCGAAATGTCCTGAATGATTTTTTTACAAATTCCTCAGAAAGGGCGTATTTTTTCGAATTCCCCACATCAGTAGAATTATTTTGATTATTTTGTGCAAATTTCCTCTGAATAATAATAAAACAAATTATTATTAGCTTAACTAAATCGTTTTGTTTAAACCTCACAAATTGGAAATGGATAAGACAATTATTTAAAAAAATCAGTGGGGTTGTGTACAAGACACGACCGGTTGACGTAGACTACGTTAAACTAAGTGATGCATTATAACGTCAGGGAAATTCTGTGTGGCTATTATTAGCGTTAAGAGGAGGAGCAGTTTAAGTCACAATATGACGGGTGTGGCTCTTATGGGACATTAGACCAGCGTTTTGAAGCCAGTATGTAAGAAAATTCTATTGTACGCTCTTGAGATATTATTTGGAGACCCTGAAAAGGGCCGTTTGGTTTTATGAAGTCAGTATGTGGGAAAATTCTCTTGTACACTCTTTATAACTCTTTGGTGGCCCCTCTTTATAAATCTTTGGTGGCCCTGAAATACAAACATATATTTTGACTGATACCTTGTCTCCTTTTCAACATTCACCATTTAAATACCATATCATTCGGATCATTTGTATACAATCTGAGTTGTAGTATGCCTTCGCATAATTCAACTTCAAAGAATCAAAGATTTGCAATTTATGCAATTTTATCAATTCTGGATTTCAAGGGTAATAATAAACATTGAAATACTCTAGAATTCAAATAACGATAAAATTCGTCATCAGAAGATATCCGACAGGTTTAGTGATTGTTATGAAAACACTATAATCAATTGCAACATTTTCAGATGTGTAAGCGTCTCTAAAAATGTTCAAAGTTCAGAAAGTTTTATCATACAGAAAAAAAATTATCTTGCAGTTGTTGTAAAGTTATAAACTAGTATATAGGGTACATGTCCCTTGACTCAGTCGATTATGTAGCGCACGATTACAATTTCAACTATAACTCATACAATAAGTTAGCTAGAAACGATATTCAACTAGTTATACCTTTGCTAAGACATGTTGAACAAGGCGTTTGCTGTACTGGACCATGAAAAGTCACCAGCTAACATTATTGAGTTGAAAACTTTCGATGGATATGGATATCATTAAGATTTCATGTTCGAACGAATTTCAGTAAAGTTTATTTATTTCATCGTTCCGGGCATTTATTTATATTATCGCTCCGGGCATTCAGCTATATTCGGTATACTATACGAATTATAAAGCTACTTTATAACATTTAAATGACTTTCTCATGTGATCAATCGGCCATTTCATTTCAAAACATTAAAATTCCCACTATATTCATTTAGTTATGTAGGTGTTGGTATGAATAAGCCCTTCAAAAAATACACAACCGCTCACTCTTACTTTTCCAATGAAAACTTTTATATTCTAAATTTTACTATGTGATGAATACATTAGGCCATAGTTGGGAATATAAGGATAAATGCGTACCTAAAATATGGTCTTTGGTTTTCTTGTGAAATTATTATTCATGTTTCTATGTGAATATAAGGTAAATTAGTGAATCCATTATGGCTAAAACGTTAAGAAAATCGAAATATATATAAATATATTAGATCTCGCAGAAGAGGGTGAGTTTTATAAAATATCATTATTATTTGCAATGGGTATGGGAGAAAAGGTTGGTTAATATATGATAAATTCTTATAAATATAAAATAAACACCTGAGAAAATTATCACGCATTGAAACATGTTCATCGCATTATTTGTATCGATATCAAGTGTAGGATCGTATGATGTAAAAGCACGAGGCGCATGTCATCACCAGAATACAATTAATACTATGTTGAAATTTATTAAGACAGGGAGCGATAACATAGAGAGATATTCAATTGCTATGATGACATGCAGTTTGTCAAATTGATTTAAATTTAATAAATATCACTTTCCTACCTCGAGTTGAAGGACCTTTTCCAGCGTCCCAACTAGTTGTTGGCAACGCATTACCTCTTGCTGTTTTCAGTTTCGCCCGATAACTACGAGCTCGCTCGGCATCGGTGCATGGTCGTTTTGGAGGATTTCCCGTATATTCGCACTTTATGCGCTTCCTGAATCTGCGCAAGCGTTCTGGATCATATCGGTTAGGCATTCTCACTTTCACTATGTTTCTCAAAAAGTTTTTCTTCCTAGAGGTAGGACTCTATCCAACGCGAATCGTTAACACAACAGAACAACTGTTTATAACACACTACAAATTGGATTTTACAGAGAATGTTGGTTCGGAATATCATGTTCGAGATCGAAAATGGTGCCCGTGATAGGGAATTTGTGTGGTTTGAGGTATGCGACGAAGGGAAAACAAGTTTTGCTAATACCACTGGCTGGCAATCGACAATTTAAAACGAAAATCCGAATCAAACAAACTCTCAAGCTGAGAATTTTAAATTGACAGTAGCAAAGATGGATTTGTATCTGGTAGGATTTTTCGGTGAAAATAAATCAAAGCAACCGGCAGGCTTTGATTTATTTTCACTGATTATAAGGATCCGCTGCATAGCACACTGTTGCCTAGTAACGACTTGGCAAAATCCAATATGACTGCTAATCGATTGAAATGTAAGATAAACTCTTATTCAAATAACTCTCTTAAATTAGAAATTGAATTGATTTATTGATCCATCGCGGGTTGCGCCAACCAGCTAGGGAAAAATTTTCACCGACGAAGAATTGTCCTGCACGCCTTCCATGGAGGCTCTCCCGCAAACAGTAGCGTTTTTGCAGTCGTGACGAACAAATCGGCACTAGATTAAATGGCGCACAAACCGAACAAAATATTAATTTAATTCTTGCATAAACAACTCTCTGAACTGGATTGGTTTTCCTCAAAAGGACAGATTATCTATTAGTTGGTTGCGCCAACCAGCTGGGTAAAATTTTCCCGACTGCTCGCCCTTCATGAAGGCGTTTTTGCAGTTGCAGCGAACGAATCGGCACCATGATATTAGGCACACAAACCGAACGAAATAAAAGTTTAATTCTTGTATAAACAACTCTTTCAATTAAATTAGTTGTCCTCAAAAGGACAGATTGTCTATTTATGGATTGCGCCATCCAGCTGGGTACATTTTTGACCGACGGCTCGCCCTCCATCGAGCACCGACAAAATCTAAAATTTGTTCTTTAATGAACAACTCTTTTATTTTAATTAGTTAACCTCAAAAGGACAGATTATTCCCACATACTGCTGCTCGCCCCCAAGGACGCTTTCCCAGCTTTTAGCAGCGTTTTCGAAGTCGCGGCGAAACAATAGCCACGATGAGGTAAGATGTCGGCTTGCACAAATCGACGCGATTGTGCGCCCCCATTATCCGCCGTTTTACCTCATCGCGACGATCGCTGTTTGGGAGAGCCATGGTACATATCACCACCAGCTGCGACCAGCTCCGCTACCGGACAAATGAAGCAGCTGCCAGCTACCAGCTCCGCACAGCTTCAATGCTGCCAAACGAATGAGGCAAAATTTGTCCTAAGTGTCCGTTTTATACCCGTCTCAGCTGCATGCGAGACGTACATGGAGAGAAGAATGACATGATTTGTTAAAGTCTCTCTCTAATACAAAGAAGAATAAGATGATGCAAGACGTTCCTTGCTTCGATTTGAAATCTGTGATAGGAAATTTGGTAAATTTACTCTGCAAAATGACATTATAAGACATCACCTTATATTTGCGTTATTTTCAATAGTTTACTATTGATTAAGAATAATGTTTGACAATTGAATTAGAGCGCGGTAAAATTTCCGACCGATTGAAGAAGA
>JASCZW010010366.1:0-37082 GCA_034211315.2 Aedes japonicus
TTTAGACCGTGTCAGATATTCAAAAGCCTTAAGCAGTTCGGAGTAAGTAAGCGTTTTGTTTTTCGTACCTTGAAACGGTTCGAGGAAATTGAAATTGTCCATATTCAACACAAAGGAGTTGCCAGATGAACTGGCAGAACGAGGAAAAAGATCAAACGTGTGAGGGAGCTAATAAGACGTAATCCGGCCGTATCTGGCCGTCAATTGCGCAAAAATTTCAAATATCCCCTGCTTCAATGAACAGGCTCTTTAGACATGATCATGAATGCAAACCGTACAAGAAAGAATGGGTTTATGGGTTGACGGAGCGTCAAAATCAAGTCAGGGTGCAAAGAAGTAGAGATCTTTTTGTTCGGTGACTGTGAGATGAGCTTTTCGGATGAAAAGCTCTTCCTCCTTCACGAGTTGGATCGCAGCAAGCCGTGCTTTGAAACTGACGTGTTTTGTTTTTGCTGCGTCGTTTTCGCGAAAAAAATCAAACAATAATTCGTAATTTAGCTTTAACTAACAGTGAAATCATAAAATATCCGCGTGCTTTGGGAAACCTGTAGTGAATACAATCGATTCCCACCCGAAATGTGTGAGTGTCGGTAGTATTTCCACATTTTGTGGTTTTTTGTGCTGCGCCCCCGTACCCGGAAGAGGAGTTACATCAGCTTAGTTTTGCTTATTAGTGGTAGTATTGAGACATCCGGACATACATTATTAGGTTTGAGCGTTTGTCCGCTTTGTCGCGAGTGAATCGATGATTATTACCAGTTTTGAAGTTCGATATAGAGTGGCCTCGTATCGGGCATTTGATTATTGGCAGAGTGTGGAGTGCAAAAAAAGAAGACCAGTGCGTGTAGAAAACGGCCATTTGCTTATCAGAAGCAGCAAACGAAGACAATGCGCATGCGTGCGGGAAAGGCTGCCACATAATTTCAGATGCGTTCACCATGTGGTGTACAGAGTTTTCTTATGCAGGTTACATATATAACGGGCGGTTTGGCCACGTTAATTTTTGCGCTTATTTTGTCGGGAGTGCATGAAATTAATTACGAGGCAACGTCGAGAACTTTTATGTTTACGAATGAACAAGAGAGTGTAACGAAGGAAGCGGCAATTGGTGAGATGTATCTGACTAGAACTATATAACGTCAACCTTATTTTTAAATAATACCAAATACGTGCCTGGTTTAAAAAAAAAATATATTGTGAATCACTAAATACGCGTCAATCAAGCATTGCACATACGCTTGATTGAAAGTTTCAGTATGTCACTACTGGAGCGGGGCTTATTGTGTACGAAGATAGCTTCGGAATGCTTGCGTTCTTGAAATGGGCTATTGGAGTCGCGGTAGAGCTGTCACCTTCTAATCCCCGGATTTAAGCTTTTTGCAACTGTAAACAGCAAATATGAAACAGTTGCAGGAAGATTCTATCCATAATACCGCTGCCAGACAGTGGGAATTAGATTGTAAACACACACACACACACACACACACACACACACACACACACACACACACACACACACAAAAGCTCTTCCTCCTTCACGACAATCATAATCAACAAAGTGTTTATGGCAAAAGTCTTGCCAATATTCTAAGAGATAAACTAGCTGTAGAACGCTATAAGAACGAATAAAAAATCATGGCAGGGAGCGCAGGAAGTGAAAATTAAGGTTCTGGACACATGGCTAAGTGAGAAGGGTATTACTATGCGAAAATTGGCGAAGCGGTTTGGAATTCATCATGCGAGTGTTAAAACCATCATTGATAAGTTTGGGGAACACTATTCTTTGGATGAACTACCAGGAAGAGGCAGAAAACCCGGTTCTTCCAACCCGAAACTGGAGCAGAAAGTGGTATCTCTGATCATGAGGAACAAATCAATGTCAATACGTGATATGGCCAAAAAAGCAGGAACGAGTGTCGGAATGATCCAGCGTATCAAGAGGCGAAACCACCTGAAGACCTACAAGAAGCAGAAAATCTCGAAACAAAGTGCAGAACAGAAGAAGCGAGCAGCAACAAGGGCTCGGAAATTGTATTCGCGTCTTTTGCAGCGTCCGGATGCATGCGTTTTGATGGACGATGAGACCTATGTAAAGGAGGACTCAAAAACCCTTCCAGGTCCACAATACTTTACTGCCGTCGTTGGGGAGGATGTGAGCGATGCGGACAGGTCGATTCAAGTGGAGAAATTCGGTCGAAAGGTACTGGTATGGCAAGCAATATGTTCCTGTGGTTTGAAGTCAACCATTTTTTACACTACCGGAACTATAAATGCGGAAATCTATCGATCTGAGTGTCTCCAGAAGAGATTGTTGCCTTTATATACGAAGCATAGTACACCTCCACTGTTTTGGCCGGATTTAGCGTCGGCTCACTATGCCAAAACCACTCTCAATTGGCTTGCGGAAAAGGGTATAGATTTCGTTGAGAAAAATATCAATCCACCAAATTGCCCTCAGCTTCGACCCATCGAACGTTACTGGGCAATCGTGAAGAGGGTCTTCAAGAAGACTGGTAAGGCAGTAGTTCAAAAAAATTTGGGCTCAAGCATCCAAAAAATGTGATGCAACACTTGTCCGGAGCTTGATGAAGAGCATTCGATCCAAAGTTAGAAAATTCGTGAAGGAATAACTTAAATTTCATCCGGTCTTCATTAAGTTCAAGTTTAACCTCGTACAATAAAGGATCAATTTTTTGTATGAATAAAATATCGGTTTTCAACATAATTTGAAAGAAAATTTGTGGATAGCTTATTTTCGATCGAGGTACAACATGTTTACATTCTGGTTGCATTCAGTAAAATGGCGTCTAATCAAGTGGAAGTGCGCAAACGCGTTTTGGAACGAAAGGTAGAAAAATCCAAATTTGTCGGTACGCGATCTTGCTAAGGAACTAAAATTACCGTGTATCGTGTTTTGTGTTTGGAAATCATTTGACCAGGTTGGAAGTGGAACAAACCGAAAAGAATGCTCTCGACAAATGGACAAGAAGGTGGTAGCCATTATTAAGAAAAATCTCAAGCTTCGTGTGCAAAATGTGGCCCGCAGTGTTTGTGCGTGTGTGTGTTTGTGTGTTCAATCATTGGCATACACCCATTGGCCGGCAATGGAATTATGGAATAAATCTGTTTACAACAATCCTTTAAGGGACCATTGGAAGTAGGTGTTATTTGAAAATAAGATTATTGTTATATAGTTAAAATCAGATAGATCTCACCCATGGCCGTCTCTTTAATGACACTATATTGTTCATTTGTAAAAGTTAACATTTTCGACGTTGATTCGTAATCACTCGCGACAAAATAGGCGCAAAATTAACGTTGCTGAACCAAGAAATGTGGCCGGCAAAGTTTGTAAATCAAAATCAAACGTACAAAAAGTTAAGCAGAGGCAATAACTGACAGCGTACAAACGGAGAAATGTGCCCTACGATGATGTAAGCAAAAACTCACTGCAAAAAGTCGTGCTCCTTAAGCTCCACACCAATTTTTTGTAAACATTTTCTTGTATCATATTAAATGAGAAAACATACGTCCTCGAAGACCTTTAACCGCTTCAAGGTCTAGCTTTTCAAACCGCAATACAAAGGAACGCCGATGCCGAGTATTTTTGGACAAAGAAGGTGTAAAAATTCTCGAAAAAGTATTTGATTTGGCAGGCCATATGTAGTTGTGGTTGAAGATCTCTCACGCCAAAGTCACGAGTTCGAATCTCGCCCCCGGAGAAGTTACGAAAATGCCCAAAAGTGGTGTTTGAGTGACTACCAGCCCGAGGCTGAAAATCTTGATCATCAAGAAACAAAAAATTAATAAATAAATAAATAAAAGCGTCGTCTTCGCCGGCACTATCAATAAGGATGTGTACGAGAAAGAATGTCTGCAAAAGCAGTTTCAACCATCAAGAAACCACAACTCTCCAGCTCTGTTTTGCGCTGATTTGGCGTCTTGTCATTATGCTAAATCCGTCTTAAAATGATATAAGGTACAAAAGCTCCAATACGTGCCAAAAACCGTCAATCCACCAAACTGTCCAGAACTTCGCTCAATAGAAAAGGACTGGGCCCTGGTTAAGCGGAAACTCTTTGAAACTAGGAATAAACCAAATGGTACCGATGATTTCAAGAGAAGATGGAGAATTGTCACGGCGGGCGCATCTGAGGATACCGTACCGATCCTGATGGCGGGTGTACCACAGAAAGTTCGAGAATTTTACAGAAAGAAGGGTTAACAACTTAAGCAACGGTTTCTAATGTAGATCTAACTCTATTATTGGGAAATAAACAATTATGTTTAATATATTTTGCTGCTGTTATTTTGATGTCCAAAATTTAACGTGGACAGGCTTTATTCAAATTTTATTAGAAGTGGATCTACTCAAAAATTGAGTTAATCCACTGTTCACGAAAATTTTGTAACTTTCTGTGAGAAAAAAATTAGAGTTGGGTAATATCAGGGTTATAACCCCGATGTTCACGAAGGACCGTGTTTGTGTATAGTAACTATGGTATCATCTAATTTGTACATATCATAACAAACTCATAAATAATTATAACTTATTTTATAATTTATCAAGTTGATCAATGTTCAAACTTTTTCATTATTTTCATTTGATCCATCCCTTCTTATGAAACTTTCTACAAACTACACATTCGTCTCATAGGATCTAGTTGTCACAAGCACCGTTTTCCGCTGGGAGGTTCACGGTTACGGTATGGCTTAGGGAAACGGATGCCACTCATGCGTGGGTCACTTGCAAAACATTACAGCGCTTCCTTCTGGTTTATAGGCGAAAATTTGCAAACCTGACGCGCAATCGTGGTGAAACAATCAGACACCAACAACAAGCAAATATTTTTACAGATGAGGGGTATAACTATTGCTTTATTAAATATGAAATGAAACCAAATTAAATAAAATAGACGAAGGCAATTGTGACTATTTGTTACCCGGTTTTGAGGACCCGAAAAGGGAAAACTATAGTTTCAACCTGTTCATATACAAAATTGTATGGGAGCAAAAGTTGGTCATTTTTCTCTCTCCGTGGCTGGATTTTGTACCTGGTTTTTGTGTCGAGTGCTCGACACTGAAGAAGTCTGTAAGTAGCAGACGAAATAGGCCTATCTGTAAAAAGATAAGCTCATAGTAGAATTAAAAGGATTTTGCTCGCGTTTACTAGCGAAAATTTGAAAAAGTGTTCAATGTTTTATTTTTTATTTTTTTAAAAGTGATCAAATGAAGTGTTAATTTTTAAATTCTCCTAGTTTCCCAATAATTACTTTATTCAGTTTCCTTTCCATCGCTGAAAGCCCACACCTTTCCTTTAAGACTCCTCATTACATTTTGGGCAATGGTCAATTTCATCAATTCTTTCTTCAACTCCAGCTCGTACTTAAACCCCTTGGATGATTTTCGAACTTTGGCCTTTATTATGGCCAGTTATTCAGTAATAATCACTAGTAAATGCGAGCAAATTCCTTTCAATTCCACTGGAGATAGCTTATCTTCTGGCAGATAGGCCTTTTTCGTCTGCGACTTACAGACATCTTCAGTGTCAAGTGCTCGACTTATTATTTTCTTTTTGAAGTATTTCTAACCGGTCCATGGCGCCGTACCTTAACCACCTACCCCAACCTATCCTTGTACCTTCCCATGGAGTTCATGTGGTCTGAATAAACTAGTTCGCCATTACCCCTCCTTCACCAGCGGCTTTGGACTAATTTGCGCTCTTATTGCCCCACCAAATGCTGCAAAATGAAAATAAAAAATGGGAGCAAACGTGGTCATTTTTAATTTAAAAATTGAACTTTTTATACTAATTGCACTGAATTGAAATGTTAATTGTTTTCTTTTTTACTAAGGTTTTCTGTGTTTAAATGAAGTCATTCTGTTGAGTCGGACGAGAGTAATTTGCGTTCAAAAACCTTTCACTTTTACGTAATGCTCTCATTTTTCAAATTTTTTAAATGACACCCTGTATAGAAAAGAGAAACGTAGTCCTACGGATTGAAAAGGACAGTAATACAAAGGAAAGAGAGGGCGGTTTGAGCGTGTCTAGTCATACATAGTGGTTATTTGTACACAGAAAGTATGTGTGGTTTCAAATAAATATCATTTGTTGCTCATATTGCAAAAAATCATGTGTGGAACATATAGATATAGTTATTGCTTTTTTTTATCAATGTGTAATGAAATGAACATGGCTACACGAGCAAAAACAAATCCGTTTCTGTTTTCAGGAATACAAAATCTTGAAACTAACTCTAACGGTGGATTTATTTTTTAGCGTACATTCGAGTCGATAAAGTAGATTTACCAGATTCATGAATTAAAATTTAAGTTTAAGAAATTCAGCTCATTGATTCAAACTTTCATGCCTTTTTTTGCGGTGGAAAATAGTTCATGATGTAATGAATATTGTTCAAAATTCAGCAGAATTCCTATCACTAAAAAAACACAGTATATTCATGAAATCATGAAGTGTTTTTCCATTTTGAAGAACTACCCATGTAGCAGCTGTTTTACGCGCTTGTGTTGATGTAAGCACAGTTTTTAGCTGTCAGTTTTAAAAGTCGGTTTAATTGAACTTAACTAACTTAACTGTTTTAAGTTTTACACTTTCTGGAAATGTGGTAGCGCGTTTTGGACGCAAACAAAACAAAAAGCTTTCAAAAATATTAGAAATTGTGAGTCAACTTTTAAGTTAAAGGGTGGAACGGTCAAAAATTGGTCAATCATGTAAAAGTGCACACTGATAAGTTTATTATATAAATGAGCAATCTTTATTTCTTTTTGAAATTCATCGTCTACAAAACACGGAAAAATTATTTGATTAGGTTTCCGATTTTGCAAATGCGAACTATCGGGCTTTACGTTTCATACCTTCCATCAAGTTTTGTACCGCTGTTATATCCACCTTATTTGATGCTGAACACCAATTTGCCTTGAACTGTTTTTGACTTCCAACTATTTTGTGTTTTCTTGAAATTTATCTTCACGATTGGCCAATGTTTTACAATTGGGCGCAGTTCTGGCAAGTTTGGAGGATTTTTCTCCTTGGGTACGATTTGGCACCATTGGCACCATTGATGGTATACCATTCCTGAGCCATTTTTCCGTAATGGCAGGAAGCAAGGTCTGGTCAAACAGTATGGAACAACCATGTTTCTTCAAGAATGGCAATAAGCGTTACATAAATATCCTGGTTGACAGTGCCACAGTGTCATGAAACTTTCGCTTTTTAGCCCACAGGTGCAAATCACCTGCCAAACCAAGTATTTGTTTTCGGGAACCTTAACATTGTTCGTCCTTTTCTATTCAGAACGCGAATAATCACGCTATAGCCATAAGCCATAGAAGGTAAGGGCTGGCATAACAAATGTGTACAGTTCGAACGAAATTTATGACGACTTAGATGTAATAAATTTATCTCCGTCATACCAAATTGAAATTTAAGCGTGATCTTAAATTAATTCAAATGACTCTTTTTGAGACGATTTTATAAGGATCTGTGTATGTTTACCGGGCACTTGAAATATGCAGGCTTCAGTAAATTTGGACGTGTTTCGTGAAATTTTCACTTTCGCTGACATTTCCACTGTCACATAAAATAGTTTCGAACGTTTTGAAAACATAATTCCAAATTTTTATGTTTTAATTCCCGTACCTAAACACACACAATATGGCGGTTACAGCTTTTTGATTCTGACATGACTTGCGGTAATGCTGAATTGTGTTGAGGTCATGTCAATTTCAAATGTATGAGTTGGAAAAACAAGAGCGTGTTGTATAATTAAATGTCATCGATTGCAATTTTGAATTCACACAGATAAACAGAAACTTTGTATTTTATGCGTAATCTAGTTCCCATAAAGGGAATACTAAATTTGGCCCAAAATAATGGGATATTTCATGTAAATTTAAGCCAGATAACGCCTGAATCCAGCCTATTGTACACAGATAAAAAGAAACATTGAATTTTCTGCGTTATCTAATGCACATAAAGGGAATGTTGGATTTGCCAAAATATAATGGGATATTTCATGTAAATTTAAGCCAGATAACGCCTGAATCCAGCCTATTTATGAAAGATTTCCAATATTGTTGTATGGCACATGAAAAGTTGCAAACAATTTCGTTGTTCACGCCTCCTTTAGCTTGGATTTTAACGAAGGGATATTTTACGCGCTTGTTAATATTAATAATTTTTTTCTGTGCAGGCTAGAATGTTACGTTAAATGTGATACAGTTTTACATGAACTTGCTATTTATGGTTTTTAGAATTGAATAATATGTTCAACGATTAAGTAAGTCGACGATTTTTCAGTGATAGTTTAGATTACATCAAAAATAATTTTCATTTTTTTCAGTGTACCGCCACAGAACACGACAGTATTGCGATGATGATTGTCATCTTAATTATACACTCAGCAAAATAAACTTTCGATATTCATAAGATTACTTTGTGATTAATTGACATAAGAAAACAGTATGAATTAAATTAAGAAATATAATGATGTTGAAAAAAATAAAAATATGGAGCAACCTGTAATCGAATCTTGAATGATGTGGTTACGAATCCCATGGCTTGATCGCTAGTCTATTTCAACGCTTGTTAACAGGACGGCTAAAGGCAAACAAGAACACCGTCGTGAAAAATAAAATTCATTCATAAGTTACGCTTATGAAATTCAATAGCATCGTTTTAAATTGTACATTATTGCTAAATTCTTAAATATATTTGCCTGAATGTATGACAAACTTACAATTGAGCTGTCAACCGTGCATGCGGCATCCAACGTTGCCATCTTTTACTGCACACGACACGCTTGTTCGTGTGGATGTATTTTGTTTTAGGGTGTACGACAGCCTAGGTTGTCCATTCGTGACGCTTCTCTAAGATACGACATGTACTTCATCATACTGCCACGTCTAACGTGCTATATACTAGCGTTGATAGCAAAATGCACAAATAAGAGAGGCATGAAAGTGCAGTACGAAGCAAAATTCAAAAGAGGGGGCGGGTTTCAGTCAGAGGTCCCCCCTTAGCTCAGTTGGTAAGGGCACAGCTACAAAGCAACACCATGCTGGAGGTGGCTGGGTTCGATTCCCGGCATACTCTGGGAATTTTTCGTAATGGAAAATTTCTCGACTTCCTGGGAATAGGGTTTGATTGTACTTGCCGCACAATCGTACTAATGCGAAAATGGTACCTGGCATCGAAAGCTCTTAATTGATACCTGTCGAAGTGCATCTAGAACACTTAAATGAGAGCAATAAGCTTGAAACGCTATGAAAGGATGGAAAGGCTTCAGTTATAAAACCAGACGCCGAACCAATCAGGCAGACAGCAAAATAATTTTACAGCTGAGGGGTGTGGCTTGTTTTTTTTTTTTTTTTTTATTTCTTTATTATTGTGGCTTTCAGCCTCCTGGGCTGGTTCGCCACTAGGTGTGGCTTGTTCTGTATTAAACATGGAATGAAACCTAATGATATAAAAATAAAAAGACCCGTTTAACCACCCGGTTTTGAAGACCCGGAAAGGGAAAACCATGTTTCCAATCTTTTTTTAGGCAGATTTGAACGGGAGCAAAAACAGGTTATTTTTAAGTAGAAAATTGAACTTCTTTTACTAATAGTACTTAATTGGAATTTTTATGCAAAAAATTGGTATGCTTTTCTGATCATATGGTGTATGAATGAAGTCATTCTGGTAAGTCTAATCAGCGTAATGAGCGTTTAAAAACCTTTCGCTTTAATGTAACGTTCACTTATTATTTTGATATGTTACCTGGTATAAAAATGAGAAACGTAGTTCTACGTTAAATAAAAGAACAAATACCAGTTATGAAGAACGATTTCACTGTCCTTTTACCATGTCGAAAACATGAATCCCATCCGCAACCAGAATGTTCTTTTTTTTTAATCAATGAGTTTAACGAGATGAATGTTACATAATTTCGAATTTGATATTTTAAATTATTTATGCTTTCTCCTACCATTTGACGCCCTGGTTATTGGTTGAGTTAATCAATAAGCCAATAACTTCTCTCAATCATTAACTCTTCCGCTCTCAGGTGAAAAATGTGTTTGGATGGAGTAAAGAACGATGTGATCATCTGAAGTAGTTCATATAAATTTGGGGCTGATGTTCTATGGATGATTTTTTTTATGTGCATGAAAAACATTTAAAAAAAATTAAATAATTTTAACTGTGTTTGTACTATGTATCTCTTCAAAGGATAATAACAATCTATATAAATAAAAATTAATTGGGGTTTCCTTTGTCACGATTTAACTCGCGAGCGGAAGGACCGTTTGGCTAGATTTTTGCTTTGTTGGATTCGTCTTGGACACCGGAAGGTTCTTCTGAAGGTTTGAAGCCCTTCCCTTCTCTGGAAAGGGGGGCTCCCATACAAGTGAAGCACAAATTTTTGCATAACTCAAGAACTGATCAAGCAAAGGAACTCAAATTTAGCATGCGGAAGTTTTTGGAGGCAAGCAATGTTTCTATGGTAGTCAGAGACCCCTCCCCTCTCTACAAAGGGAGGCTCTCGTACAAATGAAACAGAAGTTTCTGCATATCTCAAGAACAATCAAGCAAATGGAACCATATTTGTCATGTGCGGTTTTCTGGAGAAGAAAAATGTTTTTATGGTAGTTTGAGACCCCTCCTCTCTCCTAGAAGGGGTGCTGTCATACAAATGAAACTGTAATTTCTTCATACCTCTAGATCTAATAAAGCAAATGGAAAAAAATTTGGCATGCGGGGATTTTAAAGGCAATATATGTTTCTACTATAGTTCGAGACCCCTCCTCTCTCTCTCTGTTAGGTTGGGGGGCGGTGCTCCCATACAAATGAAACAAAAGCTTCTATATAACTCGAGAGCTAATCAAGTAGATGGAGCCAACTTTGGAAGGTAGAGGTTTTTGAAGGCAAAAAATGTTTCTAAGGTAAATCGAGACCCCTCCGCCTTCTGTAAGAGGGGGGCTCTCATACAAATGAAACACAAATTTTTGCATAACTCGAGAACTAATCAAGCATATGGAACCAAATTTGGCATGTGGAGGTTTTTGGAGGAGATAAATGTTTCTATGGAAGTTTGAGACCCCTCCGCCATCTGGAAGGGGGTGGGAGGGGGGTTTCCACACAAATGAAACACAAATTTCTGAATAACTCGAGAACTTATTAAGTTAATGGAACCAAATTTGGCATGTGGAGGTTTTTGAAGGCAAGAAATGTTTCTATTGTGGTTTGAAACTCCTCCGCTCACTGAAAGAGGGGTCTCTTATACAAATAAAACATGAATTTCAGCATAACTCGAGAAAAAATTAAGCAAATGGAACCAAATTTGGCATGTGGAGATTTTTGGAGGGTAGATTTCTTTATACATAAAAGCGAATTTCTGTCTGTCTGTCTCCCTGTCAGACCCTTATAGACTCGGAAATTTCTGAACCGACCAACGTGAAAATTTATATGAAGGGGTTTTTGGGGCTGGAGAAGGTTCTTATGATTGTTTGAGACCCCTACTCTCTCAGGAAGGGGGGTTCTGATACATATGAGACACAAATTTCTTCATAACTCGAGAACTAATCAAGCAAATCGAATCAAATTTGGCATGTGGGGGGTTTTGAAGGCAAGATTGTTTCTATGGTGGTTCAAGACCCCTCCGCTTTTTGAAAGGGCGGGGGGTTCAAACATATGAAACTCAAATTTTTATAATCGAAGAGCTCCGTGTGATGGTTCGAGAACTAATCAAGCAAATGGAACCAAATTTGGCATGTAGGGGGTTTTGAAGGTAATCATTGTATGGTGGTTTGAGAAACCACCCCCTCTGGAATGGAGGGCTCCCATACAAATGAAACACAAATTTCTACCAAAAGTGAGAATTATCCAGAATACTCAAACACAAAACGTGTATTTCTCGGGTAAGAAGCATGTTTTGATAGAAGTTTGAACCCCTGCTTATTCAAGAAAAAAAAAACTCATTCCGAAAAAAAAAACAATAAAAGTGCTAGATACATTAAATTTTCCTTCATTTAGTTACAAGCGTAGCAGCGCACGCATCGGGTTCAGCTAGTTTCTAATAATATTCGATTCCACGCAATCAAAACAATCAATGAAAGATGTTGAAAAAAATCCTTTCAATACTTCATCGTTTCTCAATGTGTAATCAACAATCATATTAAATAAAGGTTATTGGGTATTTTCATAAGATCAAACTACTGATCGCAGTCCCGAACAGAGGAAACAGAACTTTTTCATGGTTTGATGGTAAAATGGACAAGCTCATTTATATACATCTATATTTTGAGGCATTGCAGCCTCGGTGTCGGTATATTTTCCAACATGGAATCACCCATCATTCGCTCTGTTATGACTGTCAGTTCACGAACATAATCTATCCACCATTCGTAACTCTCATTTGATAAATTGATTAAAGCTAATGATTTGATTTATTTGTTGAAATTAATTATACAATAAACACCCATCAGCAAGCCACCCCTTCCCCACCAACCGAACATCACTCTCGTTTATAATCATTTAAATTCCATCAATAATTTATACGATTTATTTGTTTAATTCTTTTTTTTGCCCACTACACAGTACTGGGCGATTTTTTTCCCACTCGCTCACTTTTGTTAAATTGTCAAATCCCTACTTACCGCGTTTATTCCCGGAGGATCGTAGCTTTCATTTGTTGTTTTTTTTTTTTGACTGCGTGGTTGCTATCTCCCACTGGGGGGCCTAAAGAGCTCAACATTAAATTGCGAAGCCATGGAAAAGTGGGGGAATTTTTTTTTTCGGCCTGCTGCGCTGCACCTTCACACCTCTTCCATCACCACCTGAATGGCGCGTGAAAGCATGCATTTGTGTTGCGTTCGCACCGTTCTTCGGCGTATTCATATTAATACTGCTTTAATTTAAAATTATACACCATATCATTACTTTAATTATAAAATAATTAAATTGTGACTGAATTACCCTCATTATCCGAGTGGTTGAAGACGAATTGAGCGGAAGGGGAGGGGGGGCAAGGTGCAGACGGCAGGTTTATGTGTTAAATGGAGTTGTCAACTTGGGTGTCGGGTGAAGGGCGGGGGGAGGGCAGGGGACAACAATATGTACAAATGTTAAATTTTCAGCTGACAATTCGCGAGCGAAAATCCATCTGCTGCTCGCCGGTGTGACATTGTGCATAAAAGTAGGGATAAAGCTCGCATTTTACCAGGCAACCAGATTTCAATTTAAATTTATGAATTGTTTTATTTGGGCGACGGCTTTTCCGGACCGCTTGATAACGGGCTGGATGTTTGTTTTTAATGCGTCGAAGTCATGGAATCGCTTGAAACATCGCCGGCTTGCTTCGATGGATGTGGCGAAGAGCTCGCTCTAATTCAAAAGCATCAAGGTCTTTCCATCCTCGTCTTCCGGGTGGTTTTCAGTAAACAAGAACAACACAAATCGCTCCAGTTGGTGATAAATACAGAACTTATGTCTGATTTGCGTTCACAGGCAGCGTGTTTAGTAATTCTACTGTTTTTTTTTTTTCAAGCTCGAGAATTGAGTTGACTAATTTACTACCGCCGGTCACGTTTCTACGTTTTGTCAGGCAGAAGTAAAGCAATTGTCCAAGATGAAGAAGGTGTCGCTGGTTGTAACAAGAGTGAAAGTTTTCACCTCGAAGGTGACATAAATTATTTCCTCTAACTTCCTGCTCAACCAACACCATCGTCGCTCGGCAGTAACGTTGGACCTGGGGTGGTGGAAATGGGACGTTTGTTTCCCATTTGTTTGACCGGTTTTGGAACAAGCGTATCATAATCTGGCTCGTAAAATTAGAATTAAGTCATAAAGGCATGCAATCAATTTTACTCTATCTGAAAATAATTGCCGGGGAAGTCCTTGTTAATGATTGATGAACTCGTGGTTGGAATTATTTCGTTTCGTTTAAGTAAATTGTTTCGCTTCGTTGAAACAACGAGAAAGCCCAAAAATATGCGCGCTGGATAATAATTTCATACAATTTACTTACACAGCTCCGTTCGCGCGACTCAGTATTCAATTTCCGTTTTCCGCTTCATCTCCCGACTCTAACATCATCTTCCGTTCCGTTCTTTTCTTCTCTTCTCTGTTTCCAGATGGTGAACCGATCAAACTTCCGGAGAATTTAGAAAGTTTACCACGGGCTGACCATTTCCCAACCCAGCGACATCGGTGGAATACTAATGAGGTGAGTAAATGCCCCACATACTCTTGCATGCTGTTCAGGCAAACTGGCTAACTGACTGGCTGGCCATTTTCCTGGGTGGGAGGTGGGGCTTGAACTAACGAAAGAAAAGTACTGACTGCCTGACTGAAACAATCTGGCTGGCGGCGACGGGAAAATTTCATTCTTTCCCAAACAACTGCGAACGAATGCCCATAGACGGAATACCAAAGGAACAAGAGTCAAGAGTTTAATATTGGGAGGAATTGTTTTATATTTTATTGGATTACGGTCTTCTTCTGGCTCGGTGGAGCCTCAGTTTCTTCACTTTGGTGTGTACTGTTTCACTTGAACCGATACAAATTGAACGTTTACTTCACAGTTGGTTGGTGTGAGACGTTCTTTTTTTTCTGTGTGTGTTTCGATAAGCTTGATAGGGTTGAGTTTGTTTTGAGCCGGAAGGAATCCGGCTTCAATGTGTTTATACATTATAAGCTTATTTATGTTTTAAGAATAACATTGAAGAACATGATAAAGATTTTGTTAAGGCTAAAACATTCCAGTGACTACGTCAAATGGTTCCATCAACGGAAATGATATATATCTCAGTACTGATTGAAGCTAAAAACTAGATTTTCGCAACTATCAGAGTTGAGTTCTTACAAAATCTTATAGCTGACGGTTTTCGCGCCAACTCTAACAAATGTTGGCAGAACCTTCTCAGATGACAACGAAACTTTTTGGGTGTGTAGACCATGACTAGATAAGCCACTTTGCATACTTAGTTTCTTCATTTTTTTTCTAGACTGTCTTTTGGCAAGGGCTAAACTTTTTTCTTTTAACTTTTTCTTTAAACTTTTCTCCTACAAAAAAGTGTTGAACGGGCAGTTATCACAAAATAAGTCAAGTTTTAAGAAAAAAAATATTGAAAAAAATCATTTAAAAAAATTCAAAGTCGATTTAAAAAAACACCACTTGTTATTTCGATGAAATTTTATCTCAGGATAGGTATTTATGTTCCCTACTAACCGTTCATACATCACAAGATGGGCACTTTTAAGGAAACACAGTTTTTCTAACAAAAACTTTTTCATGTCCCATTAATTTTGTTTTCAGTATAATTCGTTATCAAAAACTGAACCAGTGAAAGTTATCCGACTATGTAGTCATCATGAGAGGTATGGAATACCGCATAACCAAATCACTCCACATTACGAAAGCAGTGCGAAAAAATATCTTCGGAATAGATTCAACGGATGTTGGAAAAGTGAAGGCGTATGACGAGATAATTATGCAGTTAAAGGAAAAATTCAATCACCATACAACTGTCAGAAGCGAACAGATAAAAATACTATCTGTACTGCCTAAGTCTTGGTAGGTAAATAAAATCGTAAGAGGTAAATAAAATCGTATATACACCATTGTATATAGTGAGGCAGGTAAAGGATCTTGTTGATGAACAGGGTATTCTTTGTATTACCGAAAAAAGAAGGGGGCATGGTATTAATGACAATACAAAACAATTAGTAAGAGAATTCTTTGATGATAATGATAACAAATGATTTGAAAGGGACTACAGGGATCGAGGATCTGGTAGATGTCGCTACCAAAAGCAGCAAATAATGGCTTAAATAAAATACCTACCTAGTCCTTTTCAGACAATAATGTGACCCATTAACCTCGAGCTAGCCACGAGTAATTGGCATCCCTCTTTTACTAATATCGCAAAGTAAAATTTTGTGTAAAACAATTTTGCATATCGGCTCCATAAAGTGTTACACACGCCTGAGCCTAACAAATAAACGAACTGTTTAAAACAAATGATTTTGTTTCTGAGGTTCTAAATTGCAACAAACAGCAAGTTCAAAAACGACTGTTGATGATGTCGCTCGTAGAGGCTTATATGATTATGATCTCTAGATATGTGCAAAACTGTGAATATTGGTTTCACAGTATTTACACAGTTGCGACCAAATCATTGTATTTTTCTTTACTCTACTGGTATACATAATGTATGCATATGTACAATTCATAAGAATGTAAATTTAATGTTCAACAGTTGTAGAATTAAGTCACATGATGAAATAATACAAAAAATGCTTTGTGATATTTCCACCAGAACAGATGAATGCTTCTTCCGTGCTTGTGACAAGTGTGCTTCCAATGAACATATTGGAGAGGAAGTTATATTGATATCAGAATCAAATGACAAAGAAGATGTTATGTTTCAGTAATGGTTGAATACTGATCGCTGTAATTTAACCATTTTTCAGAAATAAAAATGATTTATTAAAAGATGGTGCAATTCTTGCGATTTGTGATTTCTCTGAAAATTATTCATTTATAATTCAAAACTCTGCTCAAGAATATCATTGGAACAACTCGCAAGCAACAATACACCCATTTGAGATTTACCATAAGAAAGATAATAAACTTTCAAATGTTAGCTTTATTATCATATCGAAAGTAATGACTCACGATACAGTTGCAGTTCAGTTGTTCATCTCAATAATGATAGATTTTATGAAAAAATTAACGAACTTTTCTAAAATTTATTTTATGTCTGATGGGGCAGCAGCACAATTCAAAAATAAGAAGAACTTTGCTAGGCTATGTAGATTCCAGTCAAAACATGCATTAAGTGCAGAATGGCATTTTTTTTTTTTGCAACGTCCCCTGGAAAAAGTCCCTGTGATGCTACTGGTGGCACTCTCAAGCGAATGGCAAAGAGAGCAAGTCTTGCTCTAGATTATGGAAATATCATAACAACCCCACGAGAGTAATATAACTGGGCAATTGAACAGACAGATAAAAATATCACCAAATTAAATTTCTGTTACGTATTCACTGGACAGTACATTGAAATGTCAGAAGAAATCGAAGAAATATATAATAACGCCAAAACAATACCAGGCGCTCAGAAATTCCTCATTTTTTTACCTATTCCTGGTGACAAAGTAGAGGCAAAGAGGTATGCTAATTCAGGAGATGAAACAAGCATATTTACCATGATCTGTGAAAAAAGGAAAGGACATGTTTAAAAATATCTGTGAGACAAATATTATAATATGATTATATGAGACATCATAAATAAATGAATATATAAAAGTGAAGTGCAATACATATTGCGATCAAACATTAAAACCCTTCCAAATGATTGAATAAATAAATAGGACAAAATCTCCTAACAAATTTAGTTTCATTGGGTTCTGGGATGGTTATGACCTTCACTGGTTTAGTTTTTGATAACAAAATACACTGGAAAAAAAATCAATGGGACATGAACAATTTTTTGTTAGAAAAACTGTGTTGCCTTGAAAGTGCCCATCTTGAGACAAAATTTCAACGAAATCAAAAATGGGGTTTTTTTAAATGATTTTTTTCAGTGTAGGGCCCATTTTGGATTTGTTTCAATATATTTTTCTTAAAACATGACATATTTTGTAGGAGTTCAACACATTTTTGTAGGAGTAGTCATTTTTTTTATTAAAAACGTTTGAAAAAAATCGATAAAAAAAAAGTTTAGCCCTTTTCAAAAGACAGTCTAGAAAAAATGAAGAAACTAAGTATGAATCTTAGAGGGTTTGAGCTGTTAAGTGGAATACCTGTAACTAGAAATTAGAAAAAGTCTAGAAATTAGAAGAAAATTTAGTCGATTTATTAGTACGAGACACTGAAGAAGTCTGCACATTGTAAACGAAATACGCGTATCTGTCAAGATAAGCAAAGGTAGTTGGAATCAAATGGAAACTAAGTATGCAAAGTGGCTTATCTAATCGTGGTCTTTACACCCAAAAAGTTTCCTTGTAATCTGAGAGGGTGCTACCAACTCCGAATACGATTTGGGGCGAAACCCTTCAGCTACGATTAAAAGGTCTGAAAAGTAAGATGTAGAAGGAGATGTTCGCTCATCACCATGAGGCACCAAGAGTGAACATTAATGTTTTTGGCTAGAATGAAAGATATGAAGAGAAAGCGTTGAAAGTTCCGTCAGTGTGCGGCAGGTAGGAAAAAGAACAGATGTTTTTTTTTTTTAAATTGAGCGAAAGGGCATGTATCCAATGGTACTCGAACCATGGACGTCAATCTTTGCCTAACATCCCACTGCGGGGTAGGTTGAAGCAACGGAACAAGTCCGCCACTTCAACAGGCAAAAATTGACGCATGGAAAGACGCTCATGTACTACTGTGGCTTGTATAGTTATTCTAGCGATCTATTGTGTGCACTCTGTTTATTGATGCGCACATGGGAGAGGAACTAAGTCGGCTCGAGGATTTTATAAATAAATTTGGACTTTATAAAGATAACTGCACTCGAAAATGTGGATATTATTGCATGAATTAGTTGAAAATGGGATTTGAAAGAAATAGAACAAATTTTTGCATTATTTTCTACCGCACCCTGTATAATCTATATCGCAAAATAAAAAAATACAATGATGTAACAAAATAGTTGAGGTTGTGCTGACTGTTTTCTTCAATAGACAAGGTGTGGCGCACTCGGAATTACTTCCGGAAGGTTAATCGGTCAATGCTGAATATTGTTTGGGGGTTATGAAGCATTTGCGTGACAATGTTCGTCTCAAAAGGAAAAAATTGTGGCACAACAAGTCTTTTGCATCTCGATAATGCACCAGCTGATACATCACGTTTAGTTCGCGATTATTTGACCAAAAACATCGTTCCTGAAGCGCCGTATTCGCCTGATATGGCACCATGTGACTTTTTCTTCTTCTCAAAACTCAAATTGCCACGCCGTGATGAACATTTTTAGACGATTGAAGTCATAAAACAGAATTCGAAGAGGGAGCTCGAAGCGATACCAAAAGAGGCGTATGAAAAGTCCTATAGGGAATGGAAAAAACGTCGCCATATGTGTATCGCCTCCAATGGTGATTATTTTGAAGGAGACAAAATAAATATTGAAGAATAATTAACCGTTTGTGTTTTATTTAACCAGTCTCGTTCATATTTGAGCAGAGGGTATATAATAGCTTTTATTTGAATGACAACATAATCCTGACATATAAAATGTATTACGATCCCTATTTGGTTCACTTTTTTTCTGTTGGGGCATAGAACCACTGCGTCCACTGAATTGAACTTTTGTGGTATAAACTGAAGCAAGAAACCTGATCATCCCTCATTTTATGGGAGTGTACGTTCAGAGTTAAGTCTTTGTTGTAATTTTGATATTTGCTCTTTAGCGATCAAAATGGTGCCCAAGCATTTTGCTCGCGTACCGCAGAATTCTGAACTACTCACACTTCGAGATCATTAAAAGTGGCCAAAGTATTATAACTGTTTAGAAAACGACCACCAGGAGACCAGGATCGGGGAGGAAGTCGAATGCCAGAATGTTAAGCCATTCTATATTGGCGAAATGGAGTATAATTTGATTAATCCAAAATGCTGATTTGATTAAACCAAAATGCTGATTCCATAAAACGAGTGTTATTAAAGTTTTTCTCTTAACCTTTTTTTTCTTATTTCCCTATTATCGAAATTATCAGCCCTAGGCTGGTTCATCTCCCGTCGTAGTCACTCAAATACCTTTTTGGGTATTTTCGTAGCTTGGCCGGCGGTGAGATTCGAACTCGTGACTTTGGCGTGATTGGTATGTATGTTAACCAGTACGCCGGGGTCACTCCCGTTTTTTTTCTGAAATTTGAAGTCTTTGGTAAATATACAACCTGTAATTGGGAGTTCACCGGAAGCACATTTAGTACTCAATGTAAACTTGAAAGTTCGCGGAATTTGTATGTGGAACTGTTAACAAATTTTTATTGCTTGACATTTCTTATACATTTACACATAAACAAATTTAGATGGGTTATATACTTATTGTGTAGCAGCGGGTGCTACAATACGATACACAATAAGTATGTTAGGTATAGATGAGAAAGAAGCGAGGTAGATATAAAGTTTCTTTTTTTCGACTCAAGATAGGTATAAACAAAAAAAATAAGATAGGTATAAACAACATAATGATAGGTACACGTTTTGTATTTAGAAAATAGTATATATACGGCAGGTGGCGAAGGTTTTCTTTAAGTCGAGTTATTAATACGAGACACTGAAGAAGTCTGCACATTGTAGACGAAATACACGTATCTGTCGAAGATAAGCAAAGGTAGTTGGAATTAAATGGAGATTACTAATTTTTCTTCTAATTTATAGTTACAAATATTCCACTAAACAGCTCAAACCCTCTAGGATTCACCCAATAGGTATTTGAGTGACTACGACGGGAGATAATCCAGTCCAGGGCTGAAAATCTCGGTAATAAAAAACTAAGATGGAAAATTGAGGATTTTGTCTCTGCTGCCAAAATCATGGAGCATTCAGAATGTATTTAAGTATTCTGGCGTACCTTTATACCTGGTGAAGCAAGCCTATCCTTCCACCTCTGAATGATAGGATTGGTCACGATTTGGACTTGGAGGTAAAGAACGAAATTTGACAGTGATTTTGTAAGCAGGGACATTTGAGTTGGTAGAATATTTTAGATATACTTATTAGAGTTCTAACAGAAAACAAACGGTTTGCGCATTAAATGAACTTTGTAATAGTTCTTTGTGAACTTTGTGAAGCTCGAAGCAAGTTCTGCAATATTTTTTTCTAAGCATTGAAATAAAATTTAAGAGGTGGGAGAAACTTTTTTTTGATATTTAGTTATTTGAGAATTAAGTTTTGACTGTATGCATACCCAAGTATCCATTTTAGTTTTATTCCAGCCGCATAGCACTCCTTCCGGCTTTATTGAACAAACAACATTTAAAACTGTTGAACTGTTCCAAAACCAACACCTCCTCTATATATCTTTAAAGCCGAAATGTGTACAGAGTGGCCCACTCTATAAACGGTTGTGAAAACAAATTCATAAAACCTTTACAGGACCATAAATATTTTGAAAATGTTCTAGTGAAAGATGATATGATCACTTGAAAACCTTCATAAAACTTATTAGCTGCTATCAAAACCAACAAATGGCCACAGCTGTCAAACATCACGGTGATATCGCTGTTGGTTTTTGTTGTTCTGCTTTGATCAATTCTGCTCTTCTGATTCATTCAACAGTTAGTAATATCTAAGAAAAAAGTTCTAGCGTTGCTAGCCAAAACAAATTGATATTTTATAGCTTATCATGCTCCAAATCATATGCGCATCTTATTTTAAGGCGAATATTGGCACGAGCCGAAAATAAATCCGCCTCGGCGATTATGCGAGTTAACATCATTAAAAACAAAATTGCCGGCGTCGGTGGTGTAGTGGTAAGTGTGACTGCTACTGGCACCCCAGTGGGTCTGGGTTCAATCCCAGCCGACGGCGGTGGTTTTTCTGAGGCGAAAAAATGTTGGTCATGACTTCCTTCGGAAGGGAAGTAAAGCCGTTGGTCCCGGTTCATAGTCATGAGTCGTTAGGTAGGGTAAAGGTGGTGGAGTCGTCTCCTTGGTGTCGGTGATTGTCGTGATCTCACATGTCGGTGATCCTCACATGGTGAGAGGAAGTAGGCCGACGGAAAATAAAATAACATAAAAAAGAAACAAAATTGAAAGAAATATATTTGAAAAATTATTTCTGAATTTCCAAAAAAATATGGAATTCAATAAGGTTATCTAAAAGAATGCCCAAATTGGTCTCTGATCTATGGTTCATTTATGTTACATTTAAAATTTGGTGTATTTATTTTTCAAAAACTTCAATTATTTTATATATTTCAATAAAGGGCGATACGGTCAAAATTTGGTCAATATCAACTTGACGTATTTCTTTCAATTTTGCATTTAAAAAACCTGAACACCCCTCATTTTGAAGGTGTGTGTGTGTAGAATGTTGCTCTTATTTTGATTTTGGAATTCACTATTCAGTTGTCAAAATGCCGTCCAAGCAAGAAGAGCAGCGTATCAAAATTTTGCTCGCGCATCGCGAAAATCCGAGCTACTCGCACGCAAAGTTGGCAAAATCGCTAAAAGTTGCCAAATCAACCGTTACAAATGTAATTTAAGTGTTTGGGGAACGTTTGTCGACAGCCAGGAAGTCTGGATCGGGGAAATCGAAAACCGGAAGCCGCTGAGACGACAAAGAGAGTTGCCGGTAGTTTCAAGCGAAACCCTAACCTCTCCCTCTCCGAGATGCCGCAAATAAGCTGGGTGTATCGTCTACAACCGTGCATCGAGCCAAAAAACGAGCCGGACTATCGACTTACAAGAAGGTAGTGGCTCCAAATCGCGATGATAAACAAAATACGACGGCCAGCGGCGATCCCGGAGGCTGTAGCACGACGATGCTGACGAAGTTTGACTGCGTGGTAATGGACGACGAAACCTACGTCAATGCCGACTACAAGCAGCTTCCGGGACAGGAGTTTTATACGGCAAAAAGGAAGGGAAAGGTAGCAGATATTTTCAAGCACACGAAACTGTCAAAGTTCGCAAAGAAATATCTGGTTTGGCAAGCCATCTGTACCTGTGGCTTGAAAAGCAGCATTTTCATAGCTTCCGGGACTGTAAACCTAGAAATTTACGTGAAAGAGTGTTTGAATAAACGTCTGCTGTCTTTCCTGAAGAAACACGGTTGTTCCGTACTGTTTTGGCCGGATTTGGCATCTTGCCATTACGGTAAAAAGGCCATGGAGTGGCACGCCGCCAACAACGTGCAGGTGGTTCCGGGCGACAAGAACCCTCCCAACACGCCAGAGCTCCGCCCAATTGAGAAATACTGGGCTATTGTCAAGCGGAACCTAAAGAAGACCAAAAAAACTGCTAAGGACGAGCAGCAGTTCAAGGCAAACTGGCTTTCTGCGGCGAAGAAGGTGGACAAGGTGGCTGTACA
This sequence comes from Aedes japonicus, assembly GCA_034211315.2. Lineage (NCBI taxonomy): Eukaryota > Metazoa > Arthropoda > Insecta > Diptera > Culicidae > Aedes > Aedes japonicus. The sequence continues at coordinate 23,040 of JASCZW010010366.1, forward strand.
AAATCTGATGGCAGGGGTCAAGCGTAAGGCCCGGCAATTCGGATTTGGAAAAGCGGAAGCCTAACTGGAATATTTTTCCTGAATTTTATACTAATTGAACTTGAAAAAGAAATTTAATTTGATTTTTTAAATAAACGATTGCACCGATTTACACGCGTTTTCCCTTGACCAAATTTTGACCGTATCACCCTTTATGCCGACTGGAAGAAATCACAGTTTTGCCTGCAAAGCCAATTTAGCTTCGCAATGGGTACTTTAAAAATAGTTTTTGTCATTTGGTGACTTTCCTCAATGCCAATTTGCTGTTCAATGCATTTACTGGAGGCAAAATGGTTTTAAAATGCTTTTTCAACTGACCATAATAAGATAGTTTGAATGAGTCCTAAAACAGCATTTCGAAACAGCATTTTATGAGCTCATAAAGTCAAAATAAAACCTTATATAGGAGTAAAAGGAACTTTAGAAGACAAGGTTTTAAGATCGTTGGAAAAAAGCTGTTTAGGTACGCAATAACTGGGATAAATTTAAGTGTTAAAATTTCCCATCGAAAATTGAACCGGATCTCTTAATGACTCAAAACCTGCGGGTCAATATTCGCGAAAAACAAATAACTTTAATGTTAGCTTCTATCTCAACAGTTGATTGTTTCTACAATCCCCCTCCTATAATCACGCATAGCATAAAGCCACATAAAGTGTCTTCCCCCTTTCCACCCGAAGCTCATCATCCTATTCTTATTCCAAACAACACCTCCACAACAACTGAGTTTGCCCAACTCAGTAGCAGTAAACCAACGATGCCGGGCACGAAAATAACACAATAGGCATGGAATACCCGAAAATGCACCCAATATCGCTAAACCATTGAATGGTTTCTGTACGCTCAAATGCCTCCATATTGGCTCACCAAAGTAAACTGCTAGTAGCTACTAGCATCATCAGGTAGAAAGAATAGCACGACTGCGGCGTTGGATGCTCGTTTGTGGGCCGCGAAACCTTCGGGGTACAATCTTCCCCTTTCGTACGTACATTGTATTCCCACTGCGTGCAGCACCCCCTCCGGGCCGACGTGTTTAAGTGGGAGTAAGTAGGCGCTGGTGGCTCGTTACGCGAGCGTTCAAGTGGAAAATGTGTGTACGCGAGCAATAATAAAATCGAGGAAAGGATTACCGGGATCGGGTGGAGAAGGTCATTTTGGGTGGCAAGCACGACCCGGATGTGCGGTTGTAACATCCCATTTTACGTGCCGGACTTCAGTTCGTAGGAAACGTGAGTTTATAGTCTTCGGGGTGCTTGGATTTTCTGGAGCATTTACATTTCTTCCCACTGCAAATAACCCGCTTCCTGTGCTCTTGCGCGAAATGGACGGGAATTGCTAATGGAGTGAGAATAGTCCTGAATAGAGTGCGAAATTCTGCACCTCCGGGTCAAGTAGCAGGAGATAGGCCCAAGCAATAAAATTTTATATTTCATGAGCTTATTTTGTGATGCGCTTTAAACCCACTTTCAAGGTCTTCCGCGAGAAGGTGTACAAAAACAAATGCAAGGCATGCCGAGCACTTGGTCATAAAATTTGGCTTTTGGAACTTAATCAAAAATTTCCAATTCTAAATCTTTTCCCACCGAGCGATTGCCCCTCAGCCCGGGAGGGGGGTTGAAAATGCAATCCAATGCACAAATTTCCACCAACAGGGAACCCCCGTCGGATGGAATGGAAGGCAAGAAAAAGCTGCTCGTAAAGTTACAAAACTCATGGTCCAACGCCGCCCATAAACAGTTCAAACCGAGCGTCGTCGACTTTGCTAAACAAAACCGAAACAGAAAAAAAGAAAGCCTGAAAGCAAAAATGTACGATATGCAAGTCGGAAGTGCAACAATATAAAGAAAGTCCACTTCCAGCTCTAGGCTTTCTTTCGCATGATGGCAGCCGAAGAAAAACACAATCGAACGAAACTCCCGATATTGCCCTATTCCCCGGTAGGAGGTTAGAACTGTGTGCCAAACGATTTGCCCCGACCAAGTGTTTGCCAGCCTGGATTGGAAATAGATAAACAAGTTCTAAATATGGATGGTTTCCTTTCCTTTCGGTTAGGAGTTTGTTTTGGTTTTTGGCGAGTTGGATTAAGAGGCTACAGCCCATGAAAAGAGGAGATACAAACGAGGTTATTTGTTGGATGCGTTCCGAAAAAAAGCACAATGGCTTTAAGATGTGTTGAAGTCGAACGAAATGATAACGGTAGGAAAGCCTCCTTGTTGACAGATCGTAAATTTACCTAAGGGCACCTTTTTTCGCACTAATTACAATTTACATGCCATAAAAAAAAAATCGTGCCAACCATCAGCCTTGGAAGTCATTTGATGGCAGACCGGCCGGCCACTTTGCCAAGCCCTGTGACATGCTAGTTAATTTCGCACTTGAAGGCACTTATGAGACACCAGTTGAGCAATAGGAATGTGATTTTAATGACTTTTTCCGCCCTGCTGTCGCCGTGTGTCCGAGGACGACGTCGCGACAATTAGCAACCTTTTTGGGAGGGAACTCCTCCTGACGCGCTGTTTCAGTATAGTCTTCATTCTTTTGTGCGGGTGACCACGGATTTGGTGACATTTCCAGCCACAATCATATCACACAAACCGCTAGGCCTCCGGTAGGAAAGGCTAGACTGAGCAGTCCAGGGATGCCATAATCACAGACATGTCTGTCAATTTGCAGACTTTTCATTTTTGTTGCAGATGTTTTTAACGACCCGAATAGAAAATTACGATTAGCTGTATGATCATTATTATACATTTTCAGTTCAAGTTATAATCACCATTATACGTATCATCCGTGTATAATGCTGGTGTAATGTAGGAAACCATTCAAACTTTAAACAACCATTAGAAGCGTATTATATAAATACGATAATGATTTCATAAACAAGAAATTAACAGCGCCGTATACCCAGGTAACCAATAAGCATTAGAATATGCAGTAAATCAACCCTAAATCTGCATTTCAGATGGTACAAGCATTATATTAGCATTATATCAGCATCTTGAATGCTATCTGTTGGAAAGCTGCATTTGAAATGCTATTTAAATGCTTGTAGCCTGTAAAAAGCATTTCGAATGCAAAATAGCATTAATGAAGTATTATCATAGCATTGCAGTAGAGCAGCCGTATATTGAGCCAAAAGTGGCATTTATGTTGCATTTACGGCGACTTAAATGCTTGATAGGCTGTCGTAAAGACGCTTTGAAACTGCTTATTGGTTACCTGTGTAGTATATCCCTTGGTCATTCATTGTATGATATAACGAAGGAAACATATGAATTATGGTCACGATTGACAAAAAACTGGAAACTGTTTTAACAATACGCAATTTTTAGTTTATTATCACAAAATGTACGACTCATGTTATAATACTGATCATTATAATATGTATTTGGGAGCAGTTTTATCAGTCTTATCAGTCTATATACCTTTGATTGTCATTTTTTACGGTTTTTGAGTCTCTGATCTCTCTTATTATAGTATTTCTAATATATCCTAGTTAACTTAAAGTTAAATCAAGGTGTTTTTTTTGTGAGATTACCTTTACTTTGGTTTGGATTTACTTTTGCTGGTATTTTATAATATCCCCTCAATTTCTATACATTTGTCACAACGAAAAGCTTTTAATAAAACATATGTCAACATCAAAGGCGTGTTTTTATTGACTTGGATTGGGAGAAAAAAAACGGAAGAAGTGTTATTACTTATTGTATCATGATGGTAGCAGTTCTCATCATGATTGAAATTCTCATATAATATCACTATACTGCAATGATATATTTTTATATCGTATTTATTATTAAATTATGTTAACGTATATCGTAATGGTTGAAACGAATATTTTATTATATAACCATAATTGAATGATACCACCTTAAGTAAAACTGCAGAAAAAAATATTATTCACAAATTATTTACTGTATAATACACTGGAAGTTTTGTTCGAGAAAAAGTCATTTTTTGTATGGTAACGATACATAACAACTTATTAGTTTTATAGTAAAACCTTGATTTACCATAACATATATCATCGATATGATACACTTTATCTTCAGTTTATAATTGTTGGAGGATAACTTGAATAATCATGAAACGATAAATGGTATAATACCTTTAAAATACTGGTTTATTCGGGAAGCCTGTTTCTCAGCGCCTTCGTCGGTTACCATACCTATGTTGGGTGCTGAATGAGAGGGTATTTGAACCAAGCAGCTGGGTGTCGCCAATGGTCATTGTGGTCAAAGATTGTGGCGACATAAGACTGTGCGTCTGAGATCCACGCACAAACGAATCTGACCATTTGCCTTGTTGGCTACTACAAGCGGAGAAACCCATGCCGCTGGTCCATGTTTTTCTTCGATTTTATCTCATCCCAACAGTTCGTCTAATTTTTCGTTGACTGCGGCTTCGAGTAGAATTGGTACCCGGCGTAATGGCTGGTAAACTGGAGTCACCGTTGGGTCCTACTGAATGCGCACCTGAATACCAGAGATTTTGGAAAACATAACTGCCTCGCATCATCGCTAACCTTATTAACCTCACAGCCAATCTTCAGAATTCTAAGTTGCTTGGAGGTGGTATCTCCCAAAAGGTTTCTTTGTCCTTTCTTAGTCACCACCCGCATAACGAAAAACAATTTGCTGTATAGTCAAACCTATATTTTGAATGTAAGATATTATCACATTTTATGTTATTGTTATCGAATTATTTAATCTCATTTTCACCATACAACCTCTACATTAACACATATTGTTAATGTTTGACATATTGTCATTGAAAGGTTTTTTATTGTCTGCACTCGGTCAAGATTATATACCAACTGTTTGGCATAGAGTACAGCAAAAATTTTGTTCGTGAAAATTGCCATATTTTTATGGTAACCTAACTTAACCGCCTATTCAGCATATTGTTATTTGGCCTTTTACCATCTGACATATTGTTAAAACTATAGATGAGATTGTTAGTTTATCGTTGTCAACTATAAGGGTAAATGTCGTAACAACAACAGAAGCGGTCGTCAACAATAAGGGAAATGATCCAGGAATGGTTTGTGATTATGCGGGCATGAACTCCGCCTCTTTCGAACAATTTCCGATTACTACTGTGGCTTCGAATGTCCCCGAGAAACTCGAGGGCTCATTGCATCCATATGCTTTGAGAACTTTGTTGCTGCCTTTCGTACAATTTGACACGATTGCATGGTGTTCTTTCAGCATCTCCCATGTGTTTGCTGTAGCTAAATTTACCTCTGAACCAGTATCGATAAACACTTCGGTCACAATTCTATCTTACAGTTGAAAACATTAGTATCATTTCCTGTATAGACGATGCGTAATAGAAGTTGAGGAGAGTAATTCCCAGAAGATCCGGAAGAAACTTCTCTAAAGGTTAATTGGAACTTCCCAGAAGTACTAGGTAGCTTTTTCAAATCTCAGAGGTGAACATTTCAAAATTTCAGAAAACGGAATTCTCAAAATTATTAAGAGGGAACAGAATGAAACTTTCCAGGAGCATTGGTGATGCTTCCTTCTAATTTGAGCACGAATTTCCCAATATTTCCGGAGCAAACTGCCCCAAAGTTCTGGAGAAAACTTCCCAAAAGTTCAGAAGAAGACTTCTCAGAAGTCGAGAAAGAAACTTCAAGAACAAATTTAAGGGAATTTGCCAAAAAATTTGGAGACGGCAACTTTCCTCACAGGTCAGGATGGGACCAATCAGTGGTTTGGAAATAATAAACTCATGAAAAAATTCCCCGAATTTCAGGAAGAAACTTAGCATAGAGGGCACTACTTGTAGGATCCAGAAGGATTTTTTTTAAATCAGTGAAGAACTCCTCAGAACTTCACAAGAGGACTAAGACTCGCAGAAGTTCCGAAGAGACCAAAAGTTTAGTTGGAACTACCCAGAAGTGCTAGAGGGCTTCCCTTAAAATTCCGAATCGAACATTCCAGCATTTCAGAATGATAACTTTTCGAAGTTCAGGAAATCCCAGATGTTCAGGTAGATACTTTTGATAAAATCAGGAAGAAACTTTCCAGAAGTATAGGATGAACTTTTCCGAAGTTCGGTGAATAACTTCTCAGATGTTCAGGAAGAAACTTCTAACAACTTTTTGAAGATTTTCCAAGAAATTCTAGAGAGTACTTTCCCAAAGTTCCCAAAGAAATTTTCCTCGTGGTTCATGATGGGACTTATCAGAAGTTTAGAAAGTAACAATTGTTTCTGTAAGGTAAGGTTGGGTTCATAAATGAGAATTTTGAGAAAATAAGGAGTGACTGCCAAGAAGGTCATGAGGAAATTTGCCTGAAGTACAGGACGAAACTTCCCAGAATTTTCTCAAAGAGCCTTGCAGAAGATCAGGAGAGAGCTTCCCTGAAATTCAAGAGATAATCACTGACTAACCGAAGAAGCAGTCAATACAAAAATAATTCATATGACCATAGTGATATTCATCACTCATGACAGCGTATTAAAATATGGTGCACACCATTTGCCTAACCATTCGCATCATACGATGAGGACACACACTCATGCAGGAATTACAATTCCATATTTTCCATCTCAGCTCGTTTGAAATTTAGCTGAGAAGAATAAAAAAATTCAAGAAGTTTATTAAAACATCCACGAAGTATTCAAGAATGGTTCCAAAATTGCTATAATCTAAGAAATAGATGCAGAAATGTTTGACATAATCACAATATAGAGAAAATTACATAACTCGCTCTCTAATTACGTCTTTTCGTTGAATGAAGTCTAATTTTGTAAAAAAAATTAAAGACTTTTATAGACATTCCCAGACATTTCCAAATATATATCACAGACATTTGAAAAAATATCTGGCATCCCTGGAGTAGTCCTCATTGTCTGACAAAACACACTGACTCGAGAGGGTTCATTTACGACGTGAAGTGTATGTAAATGAGGACGACGACGACGATATGCTCTGTGTCCTTCGGTCTGTCGGTCCGGTTGAAGTGTACGAGATCCGTGCATTCTGTGGCTGGAAGGGATTTCACTCGGCATAAGAATTAAGTCGTTCGGATTTGAAAGTAGCAAAGAGGTCGAGGCTACCGTGCAGAATAAAGTGTGGTAAAATATGACGTCGTCGTGTCCCCGACCCATGCTGTGTGTGTCATTGCGCGGTAGGAAGAGGGTCAGCTTGATAGCCACTCGCCAGGAAATCGTGGCGGTGGAAATGGAAATTACATTTAGAAAGCTAATTTGGCCTCTGTCAGTGTATTTTATGGGCACTCCTCGGGGAATTCTCCTCCTTCTAGAATTTCTGATTATTACAGGATTTATAGACAACCCACTTTACGTAAACCGTACTCGTCCGCCGTGATATCCGAATCGTTAAACTCGAGCGAAATCTTGGCACTGAATCCTTGAACAACCAAAAAAACCCAAATGTGCATTTCGATTCTTATCTCAAAACACATTAAACTATAAATTATGTGAGAATTCCGCCTCGAACCGGCTCATGGACCGGGCAGAAGTCACACCATATGAGCACCCATGAGGTAACTATTTCATTGTTTCATCCCAACAGGATGCCATTTCCGTCACAGCCCAAAACGAAAAAAATACGAAACAACAAAACAGGACATTCCCATGGTTGGCTGCCACTCCGGCAGAAAGCGTCAAGTGTAAAACAGCTCCCCGCGGGTAGACTTTTGTCTTGTGCCGTCCCATGCCCAAAGAGTGTCAACTTCCTTTCGGGAGGAGGGCGCCCCTTGAAATTTATGCGTCTTGATGTCGTCACAACAGTTGATCACATGCACACACAAACACACGCCTGCTTCGTCCCTCTTCCTCGGGTGTGATATTTAATATGTAGCAGGAATGTTTTTTCTCTCCTCTCTCTGAAGGTAATCCTTAGAGCTCACAACAACTTTGCGTTCTTGCTGTTAGCGCCATGCTCGGTTGGAGTGCAACATTTATTTAATTTTTTCCATCGCTATTGAAGGAAATTCCACTCGCAATTTGAATTCTTTGCATTACAATGCATATTCGGTTGGTCTTAGTGACTGTTGCTTGTTGAATTCAGTTGTATTAAAATTTCAAAGTCCTAGTTCTAACTTAAATATTTAAGATTTCTATCGATTTTGAGCAATTTAATCTCTGGAAGCACTATTAAGCTTACAGCACGCTGAGATGAGCATACCTGAAGATCGGTAAAAAGTACCAATAATCACTCAAAAGTGCACAAACCCAAATTATGTGTAAACACAGATTACCTAATATTGAGTAATAGCATAGACTAATTCCTAGACCAGTAGGTCCCATACAAAAACGTTGGCTCAGTCAGCACATCGGTCCCAAGTTCGGTCCCAAGCTTAATAGTGCGTCCCTACAATAACCGAATCAATCACACCTTCAGACTCGTCAACACATGCAAATCAAATATGCACACATAACATGGTGTTGGATTGCACCAGACCACCCTGCTGGAACAGCAAATCGCTATTGCATATTGATCGTTGGTAATAGTATCAGCAATCGATATGTAACTAGCGATTTGAAATTCGGTTCACCGTTGTAGGACCCTGGTCCGAACTAGGCACCTTGAAGCCAGCACCTGTTACATATATGTGCGCCTTTGTCTTGATATGCTGTGTTGTTGGCCAGTAGTATTTGAGAGTGTGTTCATGTGAGTGCATTATAACGGGCATTATTGAGTTCGGGACTGAGCTTGGGACGATGTATCTAGTACTGACTGGAGCCAAGTTACAACTTCGGCTTTTTGTATGGGACCTACTGGTCTTAGAGTTAGTCTATGATAGTATTGAAGGAGGATAAACGTAAAAAAATACAGATATTACAACGTTACATTATACTGAAAATTGAGTTTTTTTGTAGTTATAGTTTGAGAGAATGCTTCAAAAACGTCATGCAATTTCAAGCCCGATTCAAAGTAAATTTGGACGCATTCAAGCGATCCACATAATAACTCGCGAGTCGTAAGCAACCTACACGGTTGATGAAACGTCAAACGAGTATGTTACAAGTTAATGACGACTTCACCGTTCCAGACACGAACTGCTACGCGCTTGTAACTTGTGGATCGATGCCATCGTGATCTGCACTGATCGCCGATGGCGCTGTAATGGCGAGCTTATTCCACTTGGACGCGTCTGACATGTGCATTTTGCCATTTCTTTTACCACATCCTCGAAGCTTTTTCGACACAAAATTGCCCAATATTTTCTGATCGAGTCTGAGACTCAGGGCAGTGCGGAGGATTAATCTCTTTGGCGACGAAATTAACATTGTTTGCAGCACGCCATTCTAGTGTACCTCCTTCGAGTGTGTGGCATGGCTGTGATCCAGTCCTAAACCTGTCTTTGTTGGACATTGTGTTGCCGAATGAAGGGAAAAACAACTTTTTCTGAATGCTACTTACTGATAGGTAAACCTTCAACGGCACTGTGTGAGATGGGGATGAAAGCCCATGAGTCTAAGACCACAGCTGCAGATTCATTGCCAGATCATTCGTTTGCCAAACAGAGTTAAACATCGTCATGCAAGAAACAAATTTGCGAAAAACGAAGAGACATCCTCAAAACCAGTTCTGGGTAAATTTTCGTCAGGGATTTGTTTATAATCCATTTTTGACATGTGTTTCGCCGTCCATTTGAAATACAGCCATCAAATTTCGTCAAATCTCGGTCGTATAGTAATCGTGCTCGCTTCTTGGCCACTAAATTTTGTTTCAGGGAGCGATTCCTTCTCTTGAATGGATGTTACGCACGGTGGAAAAGTTGGAATGCGGATTTTTCTTTGCCAAAATCACGTATGTGAAGACACCTGATTGCACCTACCACGCACCTCGCACACCTTCTCCCCGCTTCGCAGCTACCTTTCTGCCACTTTAATAGAAAGATGTACTGTGCTCTCCACACTCGGAAGTATCCTGACAAACGTTTGATTACCAGACACACCGTTGAATTTGGAATTTTAACACTTTTGCTATGTTTGAGGCAGACCACGAAGGATTCTCTAGATAGTTTGTGCACAATTAGTTTTTTCTCAAGTTCCATGATCCGTAATTTCAGGATGCGTCGATCAATCGAGAAAAAACTTTTCACCAATTTCTTCGCGATCATCATCACGAAACGTCAACAAATGCCTGTTAAGCGTTTTTGTTCCAACCCCTCGGGGACGCGATGTGATGTATTAAACCGTGCGTCCAGATCTAGTTTGAATCGGGCTTGAAGAAATATATGCCAGTCAAGTATGTCCATACTATCACTAGATCTTCGGAGAGGAATCGACGAAGAATAATACCGTGTGATACCGTCTGGCGGTACATGCTAAAGATAAACCTAACAGCCGGAGATAATTCTCACCCATGTTAGGCATTATTTGAAGAAGGAAGAATCGCTAGATCCAGATCAAAACGAATGAAAGTAGAATAAGAGCACGATCGATTTGCATAAACTTATACCATTCAAGAGGTATCCTCTTCCTTTACCTACCCTGCATTGAATGGCCAGTATAGGGTTATGTGCCTGATCGGATACTACCGTTCAATGCTGTCCTTGTTTTTAAACTTGTCTTTCAATTTCAAAACCTGCCGTTACCCTATGCGGAACTATCAATACACTTTTCTCTTCATTTCTTTTCGTTCTTTTATTAAATTACTGTCATCTGAGCCTCGCATGGAATGAAATTATCCGCATTGTACAAATTTAATCATAGATCGTTACTCCGCGCATGGGAGAATACAAAAAACAACAATCAAAGTGTGATTATTTTAGTAAATGATAAAGGAAGTACGTTGGTGCCTTATTAAGTGTAATGCAAAATACTGTCAATATGTTCGTGAGATGATTTTCATTCGGATTTTCCATTAGGCCTTACTGACTTAAACAATGGCTTTCCGCTAATTTCTCCTGTCGTGAAAACCTGTCTAATCAATCACCGATGTGAAGAGGAAGGATTCATATCCGATAAATTGGTGACTTCAAATGGATAATATTTGTGTACGAAAAATTACGGAAAAATGGTATTTACGTTTATCAGTAAAATTTATGATGAATAGTCTTTGTCGAAATGGGTAAAATTTTACCCATCGATGGTTTTTTTTATTTCTACCGCAGAAATAACGAAAGCATCAATTTTATTAAACTTAAGCTTAAATTTAAACTTTATATCTCATCATAGAGCCACACAATTTACACACTTAGATTTTTTTACAGAAATCTGTAAGGTTTTACCGAATTTTCAACAGCTGATCGTTTGGTAATCCGATTTAACGGATTGTAGTGAAATTACGGACTGTCTGTCAAAAAATACCAATTTCGGTTAATTTTACCGGTCCGCAAATCAGGTCTGAAACGTTATTAATGAAGGCTATGATGCATCTTGAAAACATATCGGAAGAGTCATTACCCAATCTTTGACCTTCAAATACGCCAGGTCATGTTTGATTCAAAAATGCGCTTAGTACTCGCATTGTGTTGAAACAAAAGTAATATCAACAAGAATCAATTTCTAAGATCAATTTCCATAGAAGTGGTGGGTTATATCCGGAAGACCTCCATTAGACTCTATAAAACAACTATTTCTTTCGTTCTGAATATGGCTCCTTTTGCTGACTCAACAGAAACATCCACTATTAAATTGAAACGCATTCAATATCATTGTTTGCGTATTGTGCTAACGCTTTAACTTTCTATGAGCCTGGAAGTGTGGTATCATTAACATATTGTAGGTTGAAAATTTCGAAGAAACCTAACCGGTCAATGCTGATCGCCGGTTTGCACAGGAATCTAATTAACTATAATGTATCCGATATCCGTCTTCCGTACTATAACTCTCCTAGTGTGGCAGCACACTTATTCCCTATTCCTCGATTGATTATGATCTCTCCATTAAACAGGCTGTTACCAAATTTCAGATCATGTTTTGACCTATTTTTATTCCCATGTTTTATTAAAAAATACCAACATGTCAATTGCCAAGGAAGAATTTTCCCTGATGGAGCGCGTATTGATGGATCCTGCGGTTCAGTGTCTTGAAACTTTGAAACCTTGTTTCTGAGCTAGTGAAGCTATTCTCATTGGGATGATTTCCGACATGCCCGCAGACTGGTGGCACTGTGTCTTCTTCAGATGATCTTAGTTCTGTCGAAGGCCTCCGATCATTAGAAAACAGTGAGGCTTGCGATCTTTACTTTCTTTCAACAATAAGAGAGCAGATGTGTACGTTGGTCGAAATATCATTGGATTACCTTTGTGTGATCCTCGCAAATTAGTTAAGAACGTGAAAGGGCGGACTCTCTAGCAAAGGTGGGCGCACCTGAAGAGGCGATATTTTTGATAGAAGAATTTCGCTGATTTTTGCCCATAAGCACGTCAGAGTTCTCCTCCAAAAGTTATGGCCGTTGGATAAATAATCTCTTGGGCAGTGGATTTTTATTCATTCTTTCCTTATGTTCATCGGGAATCTAAACAGTTCCAAAGTCTCTTCAGACGCCATTAGGTTCATTTACAATGTGATGTGTTGAAGCCTTGCTCCAACCTTCACTCGCTAGACATACATCTCTACAGAATTAACCTCGTCGATAGCTATTTATGTAGGTTTGGAGCAGTTATGATGACATCGCTCAAGCATTTGGCGTACTTGGGATACTGATTCCTCCAGAGCACGACTATTGAATACCCTGAACAATACCCAAGGTAGACAACCTTTGAGAGATGGGGTTGGGCACTGTGGAATGCGTGATCGTCTGATCTAAAAGTGTGATGTCATCACCCCCTTCCCTCAATCTAGTAAATTCACTGTTTCTTGTCTCCAGTTATACTCCTTTTGTGTGCTGTGCTACTTGCACCCAGCAGCTGTGGTTTCATCTGAGAGGACTAAGGAACCAAGTTGGTAGCTGGTGCAACCATTAACAACAAACAATATGGCTTAAACCGATTCCCTGCCTACCCTTTTCAATGACCAATATGACCCATTAACCGGAGCCAGCCACGAGTTATGACGTTTATTGTGTAGCTCGATGAAATTAAAGTTGCAACCATTTTTTAATGATCTGATTTAACGAAAAAATTAAAACTACAAAGTTTCTGTTCTGCAGAATGACAAATTGCAGCAGTTCTGCTGGCTCGTGAACTGATGATCAAAAATATGGTAGACATTGCCAGAGGCTTTTGTGGCGTGGAGCTAATGTTTAGCAGAAGTGGTAGGAAACTACCTAACTTTCTAGAAGTTCAGGAAGACTCTGGCATCGAAGAAAACTTTTCGGACAGTCGGGCAGAAACTTCTCCCGAAGTATGCGTTGCGCTTCCTCGAATAGTTCAAGCAGGAATATTTCGCAAAAATTCAGCACCGACAACCCCGCAGTTCAAGTTCATACTTCCCAGAAGTTAAGAAGAAAACATTTCCGTATATCAGGAGAGGAAGAAGTTTGTGGAAGAAAGTTTCTTAAGTTTGAAACTTTCCAGAGATTCTGGAGCTCTTGTAGAAATCAGATGGAATTTCCCGAAGTTTCGAACAAAATTCACAATTTAAAGAATAAACTAACAGGAGGACACTATCTATAGGAGCTATGAAATTTGATTTGCAAACTTCCATAAGCTCATCTAAAATTTGTCTAAGAAGTTGGGAGAGGCACCTCTGAAGTTCAATAAAGTTTCCAGAGAGTTCAGGAAAGAGCTTCCGGACAGGCTTCCCTGAAATTTAGTTTCAAATTTCCTACAAGTGTTTTCTGATTTGAAGGCAATTCAGGAAAGAAACTACCAATATATCAACTGGAAATATACTTTCCAGAGCATTTTGATTGCTTCTGATTTGAGCAAGAACTGCTAAAGTTCAGGAACCAAACTTCCCTAAGTTGAAAACTTCCCCAAAGTTAAGACAGGACTTCTCGAAGTTAACGAAAATGCTAAATATGAAGATGTTTCCTCAAATTCTGCATGAGCTTTGTAAAAGTTTCATTTACAATTTCCCTCGCTCAGGAAAAACTTACAGAATTCAATGCAAAAACATAAGCAATGTAGC
>JASCZW010010367.1:0-37074 GCA_034211315.2 Aedes japonicus
GATTTGGGTCTACTACCATGATCTTGAATCAAAACAAGAGGCTAAGGAGTGGTGTGAACTACGCATTTCAGTTCCGAAGCGATTTCGTGTCCATAAATCGGCAAAGAAAGTGTTAGTGTCAGTTTTTGGGATGCAGAAAGAATTTTATTGATAGAATTACTCCAAACTGGTGTGACAATCACCTCTGATTATGGCGCTGGCGGACACGGGATGCCAACGGAACGCACGCACTTTTAAATAGAAATAACTAAAATTCAACATTCTTTACAAACTGTTCAAAATTTCACCTCCGAACGGGAACGACGCTGAAACATGTTTGAGCACGTTTTGACAGATACACGTAACGCTGGCAGTGGTCATGATTTCTGGTTCATGAAAATGGTTGCGATGAATCATGATGTTGGTCATTTCGGTCATGATTCATGATTCCTAGTCATAATTTCATGAAGGAATACAGTTTCTGGTTTCATGATATGGAAGTCAGAATGGATTTGTTCCCGTGTAGTAACTCTGTTCAAGAGCTTTCCTACAATATATAGTGCATATACCATTTCTGAAGAGGCAAGTAAGAAGGCTTTCCCAAAACCCTCCACAACAGTTTGAAAAATCTAAATTGTCCTGATAATGATGTTAAAGGGTCTTCACAGTTAAATTGCATAACGTTCAATAAGCTGTAACATTCTGCCCTTTGGGTTGACTTCAACGGAATTTTGAGTGGAATGACCTCAGCGTTTATTGTTTACACTGCGTTAGTTTCATTGTGAATTGTATCGTAGTTTCGAAAATGGAGTCGAACAGCAAGTGCGCGAGAACATTTTGCACACGCACTTTGACAACCCACTTCTATCGCACTGAGCCATCGGAAAGATGTTGAAAATTCACCAGTCTACAGTGTCTCGAGTCAGAAAACGTTTCGGGGAACGTTTAACTGTCGATCGGAAGAAAGTGAGTGGTAGAAAATGTGTTCCGTACTGTGTGTAGCAATAGGCATTTTACACACAAAAATCGATTCTGCCGAATCGATTCCCAAAATCGAAAAAAATCAATTCGAGAACAAATCGACTGCGGAAGAATCGATTCGAGAAAAATCGATTTGTAATTCATATAATTACAATTTATAAATTGTCAAAGCAAATTTTATGTTTGATCTTTTTGAGAGCAAGTTGCATGTTTAATCTTTTGTTTTATTGTTCTACAGAAAACAGCTTCGTATGAATAAATTGTCATCAGAGAGACCGTAGGGGCTTATACAGCGAACTCATGAATATAAGGTGTTTGGACAACGTCGTTAGTACGTCCCCTTACCCTAACCACTGTACTGTCTCAATTAGACAATAATGAATCAATAAAACAGTTTCTCCTATGCCTCTGCCATAGCAGGACGGCCGAACGATCGGTGTTCTTTATTTCGTTTCCAAACAATCATACACAACGTAGGATCCCCGCCCGTGCGCGATTATAAGGTTTTAGGTTATACCTCTTATCACTTCTCTCAACCATTCTTTTTAAATGCAGACAAAATATCGTAAATAAAACCGGAACGACAGTAACAGGTAAAAATTACACCGAACGGGCTGGGGCACAACACGAAAACAGCTTAGCAGGTGACACTGCGGGAGGCAGGGATGCCAGATATTTTTTCAAATATCTGCATTAAAATTTGAAATGTCTGGGAATGTCTATCAAAGTCTGTAATTTCTTTTTTTTTACAAAATTAGACTTCTTTCAACGAGAAGACGTAGAGAGCGAGCTATGTCATTTTCGCTATATGTGTGATTAGGTAAACGTTTTTGCATCTTTTTCTTGGATTGTATGGTTCCTCCTGAACTTCAGACAAAATTGCTCACGAACTTCCTGGCAGTCACTTTTTATTTTCTTTGAAATTCACATTTAAGAACCCAACCTTACCCTCCAGAAACATTTGGTGAGTTTTTTCCTGAACACAGTTTCTGTCTAGGCTTTTGATTAGTCCCATCCTGAGCTACGAGGAAAATTTCCGCAAAACTTTGGGAAAGTCCTATCCAAAATTTCTTGCAGATGCTTCTTAAAGTTGTAAGAAGTTTCTTCCTGAACTTAAGGGAAGTTCTTTTCTGAACTTCAGAGATGTTCTCTTCTGAATCTCAGGGTAGTATTCTCCTGAACTTCGGCGAAGTTTGTTTTTGAATTTCTTAAAAGTTCCTGCTTGAACAACTAGAAAGCTCCCCTATACTTCTGGAAAGTTTCTTCCTGATTTTATCAAAAGTATTTACCTGAACATCTAGGATTTTCTGAACTTCAAGAAGTTCTCATTCTGAAATGCTGGAATGTTTGAAACTTCAGGGACGCTCTCTAGCACTTCTGGATAGTTACAACTAAACTTTTGGTCTCTTCGGAACTTCTGAGAAGTCCTCTTATGTATACTTCTGAGGAGTTCTTTACTTAATTTTTAGGAAAAAAAACCTTCTTGATCCTACAGGTAGTGCTCTCTCTGGAAAGTTTCTTTCTGGAATTCGGGGAGTTTTTTCTTGAGCTTATTCTTTCCAAACTTCTGATTGGTCCCATCCTGAACTGCGAGGAAACTTCTATTGAAACTTTGGCAAAGCCGTCTCCAAAATTTCTAGGAAAATACCCTTAAATTTGTTCTTGAAGTTTCTTCCTGGACTTTTGAACTTTTGGGAAGTTTACTCCATAACTCTGAGGAAGTTTGTTTCGAAACTATTGGGAAATTCTGTTGAACGGGACGGGGACACTTGAGCGGAATCACTTCCCAGGTTATGCAGTAGACTATTATAGACCAAATACCGATGGATGTTTCGGATAAAAGTGGTAACAAAAACTGAACGTTACACTTTGAAAACAACGTCTTTATAAGTTCGATTGTGTTACAGGAATGGGAACGGAAAATATCGCACTACTCTTACACAGAAAAAACTAACAAATTCTTGCTTAAATTAGAAAGAATTACCCCCAATGCTCCTGGAAAGATTAATTCTGTTCTTTCTAAAAAATTTGAGAAATTTCAAAGAAGTCCTCTTCCCTCCACTTCGTCCTGATGCTCCGATAAGACCTCTCCTGGTTCTTGGGGAAGTTCTGCCCTGAAATTCTGGTAAGTATGATCTTGAACTTCAATAATGTTCGGTCCGGAATTTTTGCTTGGACTGCTTGCTTCCAATACTTCTGAGAAGGTTCTACCTGACCATCGGAGAAGTTTTTTGTTTTGAGGAAGTCTTTTCATCGGGAATTATCTTCCCGAAGCTCTGAAAGTCGTCTTCTAAACTTTCCATGATGTACCCTAAAGTGTGGGTCTTTTCTTTCTATACTTCTAGGAATCTAGGACTAATGCAGGGATATATTTCTATATCCCTAGTACAAATATACTGAAATGATGCATTTAATAGTACTTTGGGAAATTCAGAGTTTTAAGATTTATTTCAATAGCTCAGAACTTTTACAGTTGTTCTGCCCCCCCGAGTGGCAACCGACTGGGCTTTAGAGCAAATACTCAGCAACCCCTTTTTACGGTAAGTGATTTGTATTCTAGTGAACCTTGATATTCGTTGTGACTTAGTGGCAAAGATCAACATAACCAACGCTTTGACAATTATTTTTCGCATGGGATTGAACTTTACCATAAGTAGGGACTCCATATTATCACCGCTTTCGTTTCTTCAAGGATTTCTACTTTTAATGATACCTACGATATTTAAAAAAAATATTTCAACAAAGCTTCTTACCGTATCTACAAAACTGTTCAGATCCTTGTACGTTTTAAATCCGAACTTCAGAAATACCTCTTATTTGAGATTTAGAAAATATTTCAAATGTCTGTAAAAGTCTGCAATATAAATAAAATGTCTGCTAAATGTCTGCATCGTTGGAAAAGTCTGCAATAAAAATGAAAAGTCTACAAATTTACAGACATGTCTGCGAATATGGCATCCCTGGCGGGGGGTTTGCTGTGCAAAGCGAAAGAGCGGGAACGTGGTGAAGAAATGTCAAAGTTCAAGGTGTACCTAGTACTAAGTGAGGGCGATTCTTGATATTGATCAATGTCGTTCAGAATGGGTCTGGCAGCTTGTAATAATATGTTAATATGTTGCAATCACTTTTGCGTCATTGATTACCTATTTCATGAAAAATAATACTACACGCTAAGATTACCGAAAATAAGGCTTTCATTTTACCGATACTTTAGGTTTTGGTAGCAAAATTTAAAGTATCAGTAAAATTACAGAAAAAAACGTTTCATTTCACTTATTATTTTAGTAATGTGGATTTGCAAATTTTATCGTTTGATTTTGCTTAAATTTTGTTTAAAATGCTCTCATTGGAGTGGCAAGCCTCTTGGCAAAAAGAACCGTAAAGAAATAGTAATTTTTAACGACTTTTCCTGCTATCTAACTATACCGAAGTTTCGGTAATCCATGCGTATCGATAATTTCAGTATGTGCACTTTTGTGCGGCGTTCGGTATTTTTTACCGACTTTTCCTTATTCTTATCTCAGCGTGTAGAGTTTGAATGTCAGAGATCGAACCGTATGGGATCAATTCAAAATATCGATTAATCGAGCTCAAAAAATCGATCGAGAAAAAACCGATCGAGATCGCCCATTGCTAACTGTGTAAAGGATCACAAGCGAGTGGTTGCTGCCTTAAAAACGCAAACCCAACTATTCCGTTCAGGATGTCGCGAAAAAGCTGCACTTGACCAAAAGTTTCGTGTAGAAAGCCAAGAAACGAGCCGGGCTCCGTTCATTCAAAGTTCAGAGAGCTCCAAACCGCAATGGTGTCAATTTCGAGCCGAAGGATCTTAATCTCCTCCCAACCAATCCAGAGTTGCGGCCAATTGAAAAATATTGGGCTATAATGAAGCACGAACTTCGTAAGCCTCCTAAAGTTGTCACTACTGAACAGAAAATGTTGAAGTCATGGTTGAGCGGAAAAAATGTCGGTTTAAGCGTTCTACAGAATCTTTTGCGTGGTATTAAGAAGAAAGTTTGGGCTTTTGAATTTAGTAAAGAAATACAGTAAAATAAAAATACCTAAATAGAGATTATACATTGTATCTTATTCCCTAAGTATTTCATGACAATCGGTTGAGAAACTTTTTTTTGAGAATGAGCTTAAAGTGGCGCAATTTAACTGTGGACACCCTTTAGTCTATGATCACAAAATAATAAACGGATGATAGAATAGTTATCAATTTAGAGCAAAGGCACAGAATGCTGACTTATTTGCATCAGCATGTGAAAAACTGTGAAAATCCTATACATTTTACTTACGAAAGACATCACTCCAGTCTTCACGGCAGAACACCAGTGTACTACAGTGGATGTTTATCACATGGTATATAATCTAATATTGAAATACTTAAACAGACATAAATAACCTGCATGCGCGATTAGTTCCAGCAAATTTCCCTAAATAAAATGCATACCTAGCAATTATTAGATTATTTTTGCGTTTGCATACAAATACGACAGGCATATGCCATAAACCTCTCCAAAGCAAGCTGAGCCCAGCAGCTGTATCCACAGTGAGCCACCAACACACAAGCTCCAACCCAACATCTCACGTGCGTGTCCAACGATGATTGACTTGTCTATCGCCTGGCACAACTCCATGTGTTTACTGCCACGAAAGGCGTCACTAACTTGCAATGCTAATCCACATTGTGCTTAACAATTGCTGGCTGGATGACTAACTGCGGGCTCCAGTTTTAATCCACTGAATGTATTTCTATAAGCATAAATTGATCAAACCCATGCATATTTTGATTTAGGCACTGAATATGCAATTATTAAGTGCTGTAGGAGCTACAGCAGGTGTAAAAAATATTGATTTACGGTTATTCTGCGCTGAAACTGGAGCCACGACTTATGTTCCTTAACGTTAGCGACCGAAGATCACGATATACGTGTCAAAATCAATTGTTTTTCAGCATCCACAGATGCTGAGGTTCAACGATCGGTTGGCGGTGGAAGGAAGGTCTTTTGTTCAACACCACTCGAAAGCGATTTTACATCCATAGATTCGGAAAATTCTAACGCCAATCCCTCAGCATGGGGGCCTTTTCAATATGCATCTGACTGCAGTGCATGGAATCGTAATTTATGATAATTTCTTCGAACAGAATGAAGAACGTTGCAAAAAATGAAATTAGTCATCGATTCAGAAGCTGTAAGTTCGAAACAACAAGTCAGAAACACACGATCCTACATACATAGGCATATTCAAATGAGCAATCGTGAACTAAAGGGAAATTTGGAACATTGCCTAGAGCCACCAGCTACATGGTAGCCGACGAGTACAAGATCGCGAGTTCAAGAAGGCTGATTTTCCACCAGCCGATCTACCCTCGGAAGGAGTGAGATAATATCATTAGTTTGTACCTGTAAGCGAAAAACAAACAATATCTTGTAAGCCAGCGCTGGTCGGGAGGGGTAAGCAGATAAAAATCTCCACCCGCATCGTTACTTCAAGCATCGTTCGCTAGTCAGTAAGTAAGCCAGTCTCCCAATCGGTAGTAATGAACTTTTGATAGCCTTGATCGATCCGATTTGGATCACGAAAACAAATCCCTGCGCTCCTTTCGAAGTCGTTTGAAAAGACGGCTCAGTAGCTGCGCAGTGACCCATTTGCTCTTGTCTGACACGTCCAATTTCAGTGCTATTTAGCACGTCGTTAATGGGGCTAAAGGAGCTCATTAAACTTTGGCGGTAATGTACTCGGGCACAAATTGGCCCGCTTGGTGGCGCTTTGCGAGTTCAATAACATTGCGAAAGTTGCACAGTGTTTGAATCGTATGGAGAGTTCCGAACGGACAGTTGTACAGCAATCTCAGGGTATTAGCAGCGTTATTAAATTGCAGCAGGCTAAGACTGTGATGTTTAGAATATAGATGAGAAGTCGCTGGCAGTCGAAACAGAAAACAGATTTTGTCAAGTTCAACATTTATATACAAAGAAAATATGAAGAGAATTATTTTGAAGAGTGTTTGCCGATCTGGCAAGCCGTATTTTACTTAGCTCTGGAGTTGCATGGCCATTGCATTCTTTTGAACCATTCAAATCACAAGGCAACGATGAAATTTGTCCTGTGATGATTCAACAAGGTGAAGGAATACTAATTCCCTGTTTAACTGAAATGTTTAAAGCCAGTTTGCTGTTAAATCATATTCCAAAAACTGCGGCAAATGCGTGTTGTATATTATTCCTAATAGCTAACAAAAGAGATAAAAAGAGTCCAAAATCTGTGAAATTGATGGAGAAACAGATTGATGACTATATTAAATCAAAATACTTAGATTCGATTCGATTAAATATATACTAGTTTGCATACAAACAAGGAAAATCAACAACAGCAGCACTTTATACACTCGTAAAAAAATTATAAAACATTTGAAAGCAAAAACATTTTTTAGTAGCATTTCTTGATTTTGAAGGAGCATTTGACAATGCTTCCCATAAATCGTTGAGAAATGTTATGATAAAAGCGTATCTTCGGTAAAACTATTGTAGATTGGATTTTTTAAAAATTGCAAAAAAAGAAATAATATGCCGTTATGGCAAGTCAACGAGTCACGGTAAGGACTTTGAACGGTTGCCCACAAGGAGGGGTTCTTTCACCTCTGTTGTGGTCACTGGTGAGTCAACGAACTACTATCACATCTCGAAAGAATTTTAATTAATTGGTTTTGCCGACAACATAGTTATTAGAGTAAATGGACAATATGAACATGTTATCAGAGATAGATTACAATATGCTTTCAATTTAACTATAGCGTGGTGGAACGATAAGAGTTGTCCAAAAACCCTCACAAGACTACTGTTGTTCCATTTACATATAGAAAGAAATTTACGATCCCATTTTTGGACTTGGAAGGAACTAAAATAGTCCTCTTTCAAAAGGATAGATATCTGGGGGTGATTCTTGATAGGCAACTCAATTGGAACTTACGTTTGGATCAAACGATAAGCAAGGCTACAACTGCTTTATGGCTAAGAAAAAAAACATTTGGTAATAAATGGGGACGAAACTGAAAATGATTCATTGGATCTATAGGGCTATAGTAAGACCCAGAATAACGTATGTATCATTAGATTGGTGGTCAAAACTAAAGCTAACCACGCTCAAAAACAGCTGTCAAACTACAAAAGACTAGCTACAATCTTTGTCTAAGGAGGAATACGTAGTGAGCCTTCTGAAGCACTTAGTAAAATTTTCTTCTTCTCTTACCTCTATTTGTGCAATTGGAAGCTGAGAAAAACGCACTACGGTTAATAAGAACAAAACAGTTTTAAGATGGAGATCTAAGTGGTCATCTCAGTATAACTAAGGAATTTAAAACTAATCCATTATAAACTCATTAAGATTGGATGAACATGCAATATAATTTTGATCGACTGTTTAATGTGACTGAGCCAAACCGCATTGAATGGGAATCCGGAGGACCTAGTATTCAACCAGGTTCAGTGATTTTTTACGCTGATGGTTCCAAATTAAACAACAGGGTTGAGGCAGTGGTAACGTCTTTTTTCGGTGTTTTACTGCTATTGATCTATTGAAATTGATCGTTAAAACAAATTAAAATGCATATTCACGAATGCAAAACACCCTGGTAAAGTGTCATTAATTAAATAAATAATAGATTAATTAAAATGCATGTTTTGAGTTCAAAAACATATTATACAAAACAAACAAGAAATTTACAAAATAAACAAACAAAAACCAAAAAATAAAAGCTCTAACAAATTGAAAAAACCTCATCAAAAAATTATATTCATCTTTATTCAATTCTATCTAAAAAATGATCATCAGAAATTGAAAATCAGTGCCTCAGACCAAGATAAACATTAAAAACCACAGTTTTAGCAGTTACCATATGAGAATACATCAAAACGATACCTTTTCAAAAAAAAAAAACAGACTTTAAAATCTAAACGTGAACTCAGTTTTTAAAAATATTATATAAGAACCAAGAATAATAAGAATAAACCTTGAAGCTGGAAAACCAGTTCTCCAAACATACATCATGAAAATACATTCTCAGCATTGGAAAAACAAAATCATTCTTGGCAGATATTACTAAAAAAGTTTATCTAATTAAATATGAAACAGAATGGTGAAATATAAAACAAGCGCTTTGAGAAACTGAAACGGAAACATAGAAATGAATCATTTACTCTGAAAAGTTAAAGTAGCCACTAATGAATAAATAATTGAAAAATATATAAGCCAGCTAAGCAAGAAATAGAGGTATGAAAAATGGAAAATAGGCATTAACGAATAAAATAAGTAATATAAAAATTCAAAAATGAAATAAAATAAAAAAATAAGCAATTGTGAAATTCAAACCTTATGGAAACGAAGTCAACGGCAATTTGCGGGATAAAATTCCAACTTGAATATGACAAAGTGATGAAAACAGTTACTGATTAATATTATCAATATTTAAAAATTATAATGAACCCAAAAACACATTTACGGTAATCTGCATCCACTGGATCTTTCGGCAGTTGCTGACCAGCAGCACTTCCGTTTTGTGGTGAGGTGGTGACTGCATTCATCCAGTTTACAACTACGTCGGTCGACCCCGCCACTAGCATTTCTACTTCTTCCAGCGACTCTCCGGTTATCGTGAGGACGACATCATCCGTGAATCCGAAGATCTTCACGCCCTTGGGCAACTTCAGCTACTAGGACTCCGTTGTACATTATGTTCCACAGCGTTGGGCCAAGTGGAGTCTTGCGGAACGCCCGCCGTAACCACCGTCGATCTCACTTTTCGGAATCCAAACTGCTTTTCAGATAAGCCGGTCTCGCCCTCCGTGAACTGCGTCAGTCGAATAAGTATAATCCTTTCCAGAAACTTCCCCAGTGTATCCAACAGGCATATGGGCCTATTCGATGCTGGATTCCCCGGCGGTTTTCCTGGTTTCGGCTGCAGCACCAATTTCTGGATCTTCCACTTATCCGGAAAGTAACCATCTGCTAGGCATTTCTGCAGCACCATCCTGAACAAATCTGAAAACGCCAGTATCGCAGTTTTTAGAGCCACGTTTGGAATGGAGAGTCACGCCCATTGCAAGGCCCATACTTTGAGATACATAAGCCCAGCACGAAAACATAACCGATTTAATTAAGATAAGGTTACTAACATCTTGATTTAGAAATTAAAAATTTCTAACCAAGCACCATATTTTACCCGTTACGCTGGTAGATCACCTTTTCGAGGTGCGTATCAGATCTACCACCGAACCCTAGTCCGAATTAATTCAAACTTGGAAACATAGGGTATTTGTCCCTTAACTCAGCCTTATATGCAACAATCGATTACATTTTGTATTATAACTCATAAAGGATTTGAGCTGGAAACAAAATTTAACTAGCTATACACTTGCTAACATATGTTCAATAAGCCATCTGGTAGTATGTATCACGAAAAGCTACACAACTCGTTTTATAAAGTCTGAAGCTATCTAGGGATATGGATGTAATGTCGGTTTATGGGTACCAAATTTGGTCTAATTATGGAAGCAAGTTCGTCCCATTCGATGGATTTGTTATTAAATGTTGTCTAGGTACGATTTTTTTTGCAAATTTTCTGATTCAAGGCGTTGTCAGCTGTATTCGCTCTACCCAAAAAACAATTTCATAAATCAAACTAAACTTAAGCAGCTAAAAAACACTTAAGTAAATTTTACATATGATTTAGAGGCCATTTGGGAATTAAAACATTATAATTCATTCTACACAGATTTTGTTCCTTTAGTTTGTGTTAAAATGAGCCATATGAAAAACATTCAACAGAAACTCAGACATTTGTATCGTAAATTTTACCAATAACAACATTTTTACTAAGCTTTTCATAAAACAGACCACAGTTAGGATCATAGAAAAAAAATTTCCCTAACATTGGGTCCCCCGTTTTCTTGTTAAATCATTGTGATTTTACCTATGTGACCTGTTAGTTTATAACATGTGACTGCATTATTTGGTTTATAAGTTCAATTTCGGCAAATTTAGATCATTCAAAGATCGTGTAGATAATCTCTTCAGCTTAATCAGTAAAGTCATGAGTCTAAAAAGTTAAGGAAATTGAAAATTTCATGGAAGTAAACAACTATCAATTGATAAATAATGTCTTAATTGCTTTGAAATAAATCGGTCATGCTAATAGCAACATGATTTTGTTGATTATCGTCGAAATAATGACATATTTGGTACGTAGGCCGAATCAAGGAGCTGGAGCTACCATTACATCCCGTTAATTTTTTTGTTTTTTTATATATATAGAGTCAAATGTAATAAGGACTAAGATATGGTCCTTATTACATTTTATGTCTTATGAAAAGTAACAATACTCGTTTTGTGCCCCGACTTTGCGAGGATGAGCTTGGAATAAGTAAAACATGGTTAGTCTTCATTTATGTGAATTATCATTGTCTATTACTTACTTCATCATTTCTCAAATAGTGATGAGTTAACTCTACATGCACCAAAACAAACGAACGACGGATAATACTACAATAGATCAAATTCCTGGTCGAAGTGGTTTATGTCCCGAACAAGAAAAAAGGCACCAGATTTATTTTTGTAGAATTTATATAATCAAATAGATCTCACCAAATATCAATATTAAAATAGGGTGTTCAAACGTAAAAATAAAACTTTATGGTGTTGATTCGTAAATATGATCACACTCGCGATGGAATCAATTGAATTAACAAATAAGATTTACAATGTTAAACCTCCCGTTATTAGAGCGAAGCTCATTAGACTTCTGTCTCATTATGTGCAAGCCACGCACGCGTATGTGTGTGTTTAAATGTTGGATCCGATTGTTACCCCTGTATGATTTTTTGTTCTTCATATATCCTACTTATATTTATTGACGATTCACCGGTAGACTCCCCACAAGCTAGCAATACAAGTACATGAAAAATCTGTGAACTTTGTGTCATCTTTTTAAATGGCATTCGTGAATAATAAGCAATAATACTCAACAATTCATTCATGACATTTATTTGCTGATACGAAAGTTCTGGAAAAAAAACCAATTGGAGTCAAACGCATTCACCTTTGAGCAAAGGTCATTCAGAAGTACTTTGGTTAACTTTAAATATCAATTTTGATCGCTTAAACGCTAATTTTTCATTGTCCTTTATACTTTGACAATGACGGAGCACGCCGTGTTCAAAACGGCATTTTATGTAACTTCAATGTATCTCTGATTTTATTTCACCAAAAGTAAGGTAACATTTCCAACTTTCGAAAACGTTTGTTTCAAAACATTCTTTCGGTGAAAATTTAATAAAGTTAATTTGATATTTTTATTGCTCTTCATTTTGATCATTTTTGCATAAATATTTTCCACAATGCATCATATAATGTGGCATTTAATACTCAAAATCATATGTTTTATCTTCAAAGATCTTAATCTGAAATAATAATTCGCATCATATTGTAAGGGTGTTGTCCAAGTAGCCCATGGAACCCAAACAAAGAGAAAAGGGTAGGTTATGGTAAAACCTTGAATCAAGCAAGAAAGTTTTCAAGGTTCCTTTGTAATCTGAGCAATATTTTTTCCATAGACCTTAACACTGGCTTGTAACCTGAACTAAAATCGGCACTTCAAAACCGTCTGAGCGCGCTTAATGATTTTTTTGTGTAGCTAGTCTAGATGTATCTTACGCCAAAGGAAAATCTTGCCTTATTGAAAAGAGTCCTATTGTTATGTGTCATAGAGTTGAAGGTCCTGTGGGGTAGGTTGAGGCTAGGAGAAATGTGGAGGAATGTACCCTAAATGTTGGAATTGATTGAGCATAAGGAACCATTAAAATAGTAAAATCTTTTGAAGATACACAAACGCAGCAAAAAAAAGCGTTTTGTTCTATCAAAACCACATCCTACTATCCTTTGAACTTCAAAAAAAATGTTGACCTGATATTTTCAAGACATGACCACTCAAAAACTGGGAATTGGAATAATAAAAACCAACAATGACAAAAATTTAGAACAAAACGAAAAAATAGGAGGAAGCTTTTTACCTTTTCAGCTGAACTAAAAAAATGATATACAAATATGGTTTTCTGTTCATTTTGACCTAGGTTTGATCCAACAATTTTCAACTAATTCAGATTCAACTGTTTCATGTGCAGTCTTTTAAGCAATTCATCTTCATTTCATTTCATATTGTTAGATTTAGACTTTTACAGCGATAATTCGTTTCAAGGTTGTATTTCAAAATATGATACATGGATTTAAACCCCGTACAGTTAGAACGAGAAAAAGAACTCATTTTTGAAAAAAAAAATCAAGGAGAAGTTGTTACTCAAACCAATCGAAACTTTTTTACAATTAGTGTATCCATAGAGTATATAAAAAAAACACAATTTCAGAACTTCTGGCTCATCTCCCGGCGTTGTCACTCAAAAAGCTCTAACGGGTATTTTCATATCTTGCCTAAATTCGTGACTTAAGCGTGAGAGTTATGGATTTAATCAATACGCCAGAGTCACCCCCCACAAAAAATGAATAGAAAAAGGTTTGTCTTTCAATATTTCAAATGCAAGTTTCTAATAATGCGTTGTTCGTTGCCAAAAGATGACATTATACTTTGGGTGCTCTCCTACTATTGGGGTACGCAAAAATGGTTTCTATTTGTTTTAACCTAATTGAATTTTAATTAATGTATTAGTTATTTCCAGAACGTTATCGTAACCAAGCAAGCGGGTTAGATCCGGATCGATACCCGCAGCAGCTCATAGTTAGTGGCTTTCATCAATAACACCTGTTCTTCTAGAGACCAGATGTCTAATTAATCACGACACTGCTTCAATATTTGAACAATACATCATACTGAATGTCTTACAGTCAAATGAACATTATAAAAGCAAGAAACACTCGTCCCTGCAAATCAGATGACAACAGAAGCAAGCATGGGATTGACTACGTTTATTGTAATTGCAGCATTAATATTCACGGTAGGATACCAAATTGACAGTGTTGGATGTTTCAACTACCATCATTTTTTATCTGTTTCAGGTTGCATCGCAGGCTCCCTTTGACCCGGAAGAGATGCTGTTCATTTTCACCCGTTGCATGGAGGATAACCTGAAGGACGATTCCAGTAGACTATCGACATTGTCAAAATGGAAGGAATGGGAAAATGAACCAGAGGACGAAATATCAACACATTGTTTTGCCAAGTGCATTCTGGACAAAACGGGATTGTACGATCCTTCTTCAAACAAATTTGATGTCAGTTTGTTGTTATCATTTGCTGGAATTGTGTCATTTTCTTGATTTCTCTTTTTCTGCTCAGGCGGAAGTGATCAAGAAACAGTCGAGCAAATATCCCGATTTGGCAGATAAGAATGAAGTTGATGAATACGTGAGAGCAGTTCAACAGTTATCTACCACTGAGAATGATTGTACGGCCGTTTTCGATGCGTATGCTCCGGTTCATAAGAACCATAAGATGACAAGTAAAAATTTGTTCCATGGTAACAAGGAACTAACCAAGAATATCTACGATGAGTTGGTAAAAAACTATTAACATAGCAAAGGTTGTAGATCAATTTTGACTATTCTTATCTCACAGAAAGGGAACATCAGACAGAAGGGTCAGTCCTATTTCGAGTTTTGTGAGGATAAATTTTACCCGGCGGACTCTGACGATCGTCAAAAGCTTTGTGAGATCAGGCAGTATAAAGTTTTGGAGGATCCTGTGTTCAAAAAACACACCGAGTGCATTATGAAAGGACTGCGTTACATCACCAAGAACAATCAACTCGATGTAAGGAGAAGAGGGTTTTGATTCAGTTGAAATTATTTCCCTTCATGCAATCATTTTCGTTTCAGCGTGACGAAATCATACGGGACTTTGAACAGGTTGGTAAGGACACGGTGAAGCTCGAGCAGGTTTTGAATAACTGCGAAGTGTCGTCGGAAGATTTAGCATTTGATTACTACAAGTGTTTGGTAGAATCACCGGTGGCGGAAGATTTTAAGGAGGCATTCGATTACCGTGAAGTTAGATCGCAACAGTATGGCTATAATTTAGCGAAGAAGCAAACGTACAATAAATCTGACGTTCAATCCCAAGTGATGGAAATAGATGGAAAGCAGTGTCCTGAAGCAACTTAAAACGGTACCCAGTCTGGAAATGTCAACTTATACAAGAATGGTACCAATTGTAGTTAACCAACATTTTGCCTGAAGGTGAACAATGTACCAAGAATGGTGTATAAATAGAGTTAGCACTTAAAATTCGTATAATGGTATTAAAATAGTAATGATTGATAATTCACGAGGTTTCAGTTCGATATCGGTCGGCATTGACGTAGGTTTGGTTCCAATATTACTCGATCCGTAATGCACGCCCGACGCTTCCGACGGCACTGCATTACCTTCATTATTCTTCGATGTCTCGAGCTTCAGAATCACAAATCAAGTCACAGATCACCGCAACACTTCTTCAGATGTCTGGCCATGATCTTGTCTGCTTCGCTTATCTTATCCCTTGGTGACGGAAAGAATCCACCCGCGCAGCCATTTATCCCGGACCGAAGAGTCTACAAAAACGCATAGATCACAGACCTACGGCTCCTTGGATTCTTCATACCACTTAATACGGCCAGCAATGATCGGGAGGTATTCCCTCACCCAGCGACTCTCAAAACTAGTTCACCCAATTCGTGGTTAGTCGCCAGTTGGTTTTGAGGCACCCTGGAGGTCATTGGGATTGATTAGCGCACTGAGAGCGCAGCTGTAAAAGTGGAACCTTCTACGATTCCGCATCCAGTGGCACGAAAGTCAACGATCCAGAGTTGACGATCCACTCCACTACTATCATCAACGTGAGAAGAGTCTCGTCATCAGGGTTTCTGATAGTCGGCAGGGGTGAGAAGACGACCTCGATCGACCTAACTAGTCTCTTCCATGATCCACCCATGAGCAGAGTTGACGGAGGATTCAGCACACATTTGGTAACTGTGTTGGTGAAGACAGCTGGCAGCTGCTGGTTTATTTCTCGAGTTTGGTGCTCCAGCTTACGGTTTGCGCCAATGAAATTGGTGCCGATATCGCTTCTGATCTCCAAGGGCGATCCTCGTGGTGCTACGAACCGTCGTGTCGCCATCTTACAGGCTCTAGTGGACCACGGGTCGGTTAGTGAGCTGGTAAAAAGTACCACCCATCGTTTCACAAGCGATCATCCGACCTTGACCTGAACAGGGCCGAATTAATCCACCACGACGAAGCTGAACAGTCGGATATAT
Organism: Aedes japonicus; assembly: GCA_034211315.2. Classification (NCBI taxonomy): domain Eukaryota; kingdom Metazoa; phylum Arthropoda; class Insecta; order Diptera; family Culicidae; genus Aedes; species Aedes japonicus. The sequence continues at coordinate 16,266 of JASCZW010010367.1, forward strand.
GGACAAAGACGCACATCAGGTGCTTCACACTCCGTGGATTTGTCTTAGGACCTGGTTATAAACCACGTAGACTCATTGTTGAAATTCTGAGACTCCCCTTCCCCTTCGTAGACATTTCTCCACACATATTTTTGAAATTTTATTTGGATCGTGAACATGGTATAGAACCCCCCTTCCTCCAGAAAAGTCTACATGGAATATGAATAGCCACTTGGATACCTTACACTGCATAGAGGTTGATAAATAACGTATGACTGGTCGAATACAGGGAATTTTGATTCGTTGTCGGAACTCGTTGAAGATGGTTTCGTTATTATCGTGCAAGTAGCATGGATGATATCTGTCTACGACCAGATTGGTTAGGCGATGTCTTTTCAGAAGAGTTATTAGAGTTACATGGAACGAAGATTTCTCCGACGATTCGTGTATTCATTCGGGCGACACCACATTCCTCAAGGAACGGTGAGAGCCGACTGGTTAACTGCAATCTCGAGGCTTGTCCTTTTCTCGCCTTCTGAAGCTAGAGCCTGTGATTTGATGCGCCCTTCGCCAGAACATGTTTTCAACCGTCCAGGAATCTGCACGGAAGATATGTGACGTCTGTAGTGGCTGTTTGGTTGTCTTGCGCTGGCAGTTCTCCACGAAGCAGTATATATTAGTGACTGTTTGCCATAGCCTATCCAGTTTCTACAATCGATGCCAACCGACGACTTCGTCGTACGGTTTTGTCGGATATACGCGGCGTAGTCCGACAACCAAAAAAACTCCGGTTTATTCATCCACCAACTATCGAGTTTCAGACTCGGACCAATGGCCCACTTTCCATTATCTGCAGGCTTTTGACGAAATGTACCGCCACTCTTTTGGGTTAGATTTGTACCGAATCTCCCTTAATCTGCATACAATAAATTGCTGAAAGCAACGATGGTCGGAATACAAGCGAGGATAGCTTTCGAATCAGTCAAAAATACTCGCCACGATATTGACAGGCTGTGACTGCTACAAAGCATTTTTTTTAATCTATTGCAATTTACTGTCTCTACTGCTTGCATCTCGAGCTTTGGGATGGAAAGCGCTTCTAACGGTGCTACTTTGGCCTTTTCATCAATAAGGCCACACCGGTATTCGTCAAGGATGTTGGCCCTGAAGTAGGTGACACACACATAGGCCGTCGACGAAGATGTGTAGCTGCAGGTCTCCGGTGTTGACTGTCGTTACGTCTGGGGAGTAGGCACGTGGTATCTGTAGTGACCCAAGTTGCTGTTGTCCATAAGCATCACCGCTCGAAGACAGCATCGTCCACCGTTTCGTCCTAACCAGTGTGCCAGATTTCTTGGATGCTAACGCGGCAAGAAAGTGACTAAGAAGTTCCAGTCGATTGAACTGGCCTATAACACAGCCGAGGGTACTTTACTTAGTTGGGATGACTGTCTCTACGTAGATATCGCTGAAGAAAACAGACCACGCCCAGCACGCGTTCGACTCGGGAACCATCTACGGCATTCTTCTTTGCAATCGCATCGTTTTCTCCACTTACTTAAGTAGGAGAGTCAGTTCGCAAAAACCGCTTTGTCGATACTAACTTGACTTCCTTAACGACTGGACATGCTTCTTACTCGTTGGTACGGAATACTGGCATTAAAATACTTTACAAATTACGCCGAACAAGGCGAACTAGTCGCACTGACCATGGCTATGTCAATTACGAAGGTCCTCATCGTCTGTCCGTTCCCGAAAATCGAAAGGAATAACTGGCTATATCAATCTTCTCGTCGCGTTTTTATTTGTCGGAACATTTTTATGATGTCTTCTACGACTGCGACTTTGTGCTCATGAAAACCGTAAATAACATCTGGTAGGAATTTCCTCAAGTCCTGTCTTTTGAGCAGAATGTTGTTCAGCCATCTACTGTGCCGCTGTATCTCAAACAATTCTATCTTTGTATCTCAAACAATTCTAATCTTTTACTGATTCTTCGGATTCCGTACAATGCCAACAGGTAAATACTACAAGCTGTGAGGTACAGCTGCTTTCAACTCCTCTTTAGTAGCTTCATAAATGCAGGTACTGGACTTTTTGTCGCTGAACGTTATCATCCGTAGATGTCTGGAAACTCGAAGTCATCTAGCGCCATAGAAGTGCGATCTTGAATCCACCATCAACTTGCCTAGTCAGCCTGGATTCAGATCCACCCAACACCAACATTCTCAATTGTAAAGTACTGCTTAACCAGCTCGTGCAAGCTTTTATCAGAATCGCAACCACAAAAGTGCAAATTGCAACTCGCGTAGTTTGTCCCGTTTGGTGCTGATCCTTAGAATGCCCATCCAAAATTACTTTTCGCCGCTACCGGTTTACTCATACGACCTTCGCAAATTTGCTTTGTGGAGGTGAGGTGCGTATTCTTTGCTCCAATGAATATTCCAGGAGCTTTGGATTCAAAGTCGAAGACTGGTACAGGTGTGCAAAGCGAGCAGCGAATTGTTTGTAACGTAACGTTTGTGCCGGTATTGCTAAGGAGTTGACGGTCCAGGTGGATACCGTTTTCTTCCCTCAATATAAGAAATCTGCACCCCTACTTGTTGGAAACCTTCTTCCTCTCAGCTTACGTTGTTCGTTTTTGTCAGACAGAGGCGCTTTTACGGTCTTTCAGCCTATTGTGGATTAGCTATGCCCCTCTCATTAAGTGTAACAGATGAAACCTTCATCGATGAAAGCTAGTGTTTCGATGTTACGTCATTTTTTGAAGAGTCGCACCGTCAACATTCGAAGCAACGTGGAGCTCCGGCTTTGATGAGTATTAACGATTTCGGTGGAATTACTCTGCTAGGCAGACCCTACATCTATGGTGGTGGAACTCCCTGAATCACCGTGTAGAAGCGGGTGATTAAGCATATAACATCCTTGCAGTTCACAACGTGCCGAAGAGCGACAGGGTTTCCTTTCGTGTTTCCTTAGGCATATTCGGCACAAACAATGACTATGACTGTTCAAGCGATCATCCCGGTTCAGGTTCTTGAAGACATACACTTAATGGTTAGGATTTCCTCAGACCAACCAGATCGGCAAAGTGGTTATCCAGTGGCTCTTGTAGTAGCACCGGATCCAATAGATGAAGAACTTATCCGCTGCTTATTAATGCTCACCACAAGACGGAGATCACTGTGGTCAATAATGAGAAATCGGAGCAAAGAGCGACGATTAGTGCTGGTGATTGCTGGTGCTCAAAGCGGTCCCTGAGGTCAGAGCTTAAAAATATCATATTCAATTCTCAAATTGCACCCTGGCTCAGTCAAAATATTAGTCATCACGCACTGATCCTAGGGAACATGAAGTAAACACAAATTTGCCTTTATGAATCTCTTGTGCAAGATGAGTCAACTTGTGTTGTGTTGCTTTACTTTGATCATTCATTCGTTCCAGAAAGCAGTGCATGTACGTAAGTGCAAACAACTCATTCAATTTCAACGTTCTACCGTGAAGACGAAAGAACAGTCATGCATTTGGAGAATCAATGAAGTGGAAAAAACCAAAACTTCTCGAATCGATATTGCAAATGTCTTTTCTCGAACAAATGCCACACAAACTGTAGCGATTTCGGCCATTGCTCCGCCTTTTGGCTTCCTTTGCCTTCAGCTATGTTCGGGAATATTTGAAATCCTGTGGCAAAAAAAAAATCACTCACGAACGCGAAAATGAATGACTGGTTACCAGAACATTCAGTCAAGCATTCAAAATCTCTTGAGACTTGAATAGCCGTGTGCTTTGCTGTGGTGTGAATGAGTTGTGTGGAACACAAGGACAACGGAATTACTGAGCATAGCAAAATAGTAAACACGAATATATTGCGTGACCGATAGAACGAAATGAAGAGAGCGAAAATTTTACCTACTGAATTTTTTTTTCTCATCATTCACGACGGGTGTCATTTTTTTCGAGCTCTGCCTGAGGTACTTGGGGATAATGATCAACGACAAGCTGTCCTTTAGCAGCCACGTCGACCACACCTGAAAAAAAGCCTCCATGGCTATATCGGCCTTATCCCGCATGATGTCGAATAGTTAAGCAGTATAGGAGAGCAAGTGTAGGCGCCTGGCCAGCGTCACCCTGTCTGGCATAGACCACCGCCCTGAATACTAACCCGAGCAGCACTCTTAACAAGTTACAAAAACTAGATTATAACTAGAATGAGTCACAACTAGAATAATCTCAACTCATTTGCAACAAATGTGCTACTAGGGAAGAGCTAAGAGAGTATCAGCTAAAGTACGGGCACACCGACTCCTCCGTGTATCCCGTATGCGTGGAAACGGAGGAAGCTGCAGAACACATGTTCTTCGTGTAGCCTCGCTTCCACGACGCGAGGAACGGCATGCTGGCCGTGAGCGCTCGGAACACGACCTCGGATAATCTTGTCCAGAGAATGTGTCGTGAACAGGACACCTGGGACGCTGTAAACACGACGGCCTCTCAGATTGTCCTAGAGCTCCAGGACAAATGGTGAAACGACCGGCGACAGGTCAGAAGGATCAACTAACTACTAAAGCCCTATGTAGTTAAACATAAGTGGACGCAATACACACAATAGCCCCCTCCCCGAAGTAATATCGAAAGGTGGCCCCAAAACAGTTATATATAAAAATAATAAAAATTAACATTCGTTACAAATTTGTCAACCATTACACCAAAATAGCAAATCCAAATCAAACTATCTTACTACATTTGAAAACAATACATCACACTAAAGGGCGAACACAAAATTATTGCGACACCGAAAATGTCATGCCAATTTTCTTATAATGTTTAGAATCAAACCAAAATTTTGGGGTAGTTTTATACATATACTTACTTCAATAATCAAAAGAAAAGTTAATCGATGGAGCCTTGAGTGTGAAATTGAACGCATTTTCGCTTGATGCCCTCCATCAAAGTCTTTGCAGTGTCATCCGGTACCAGTTTCTCAGTTTTTTTTTTTCCATTTTCTTACTCTTCCAAAGTTCCCGCTCTTCCCGCTCTTCTTGCTCTTCCAAAGTTCCCGCTTCATCATTGCCCAGTACTGCACCCACGGGGTGCAGTTCGGCGGACAGTTTGGCGGATTCATGTCCTTTGGAACAAAATGGACAGAATTGGCCTCATACCACTCCAGGACACTTTTAGAATAGTGGCATGATGCCAAATCTGGCCAAAATAGTGGAGCTTCGTCGTGCTGCTGCAAGAACAGCAAAAGGCGCTTCTCGAGGCACTCAGATTTGTAGATCTCGCCATTTACTGTGCCCTTTGAAACGAAAGGCTCACTCTTCAGTCCGCAAGAGCAGATGGCCTGCCAAATGAGATATTTGGAGGCGAACCTCGACATTTTCTTCTTCTTAAATTTGTCGTCCACATAGAACTTGCTCTTGCCGGTGAAAAACTCTAACTCCGAAATCACACAACAGCCATATTTTGTCAGCATTTTCTCGTAGAGCTTCCGTGCCCGAGTTTTAGCCGTCGGTTGTTGCCGCTCATCGCGGTTTGGTAAGTTCTGTACCTTGTTTGTATGTAGTCCAGCTCTCTTCTTTGCATTCTGACGTAGCTCTGCGACATGCCGATTTTTTAGCCAAAGCACGGCTTGAGACGTTGAGACGTTGCTTTAATCACCTTTCCCTTCGTCTTTTTGTTCTCCGGTCCCGGTTTTCTTCCAGCTCCTTTGCCGTGGTCTAACGTCAACCGCTCCTGGAACCGCTTCAACACTCTGGAGACGGTTGAATGGTGAATGTTCAACATTTTTCCCAACTGCCGGTGCGACAGGTCAGGAAATTCCAGGTGTTTGGAAAGAATTTGTTTTCTCGACTCGCGTTGGTTCACCTCCATTTTCGTTGAATCGAAAAACGCGACTTCAAGTTTGACAGCATGTAAACAATACACATCAATGAGAAAGTGTGCAAAATTTGGTTGATTTTTACCCAATGTTTTACCATGCCCTGTTGAATGTGTCGCAATAATTTCGTGTTCGCCCTTTAACAAGGCATACTAATTTGGTTCAAATCTCTAGCGATTATCGCTTAGATATCCAACTCATATGCCACAGAAATGTTCTTGCTAATAATGTCTTCTAGCAGTGTTTTGTTCGCACATTGGTCTAGGTTGAACTAATGGTAACGAACTATCTAAACTCAACACAATTTGGCGAACCTAGAACGACTAATATGTAGGGATATGGACTTTGTTTCATTAGTATAGTCTCTTTGAGTTCGTTGGGATATTTTGAATTACTAAGACCAAAGAGTCTAATGGTTGATCTAGCAGATCATTTGATATACTCCAGGATGATTTGGAGAACACAGAATATATGATATGCAGAACCATATATTGCTTTGTGCATACTATTTGAGTATGCTTCTTCTATACAAACAATATTATAGCTGTGGTTGATTCAATGGATTTTATAACTTGAACTTCATAATTATTTGAAGCACTTAGATGTGAATGGAAATGGATGACAGATGCAATTTCTTGAACTTTGTTGGATATGTTTCATGTATGTCAGTCCTATCCTAGCGACACAGTCAATGGTCAGCATTCCAGTACTCTGGCCTCCCAGAACAGTGTTTGCGCAAGATAAAACTCAAAACATTTTATATGGGAGTAAAAAACCACAACCATGTAGGACCGATATTTTGAATAATTGAAGAGAGCAAAATGGTCATTAAATCTTCATAAAATTTTCATAGAATTTCAGGTAGTGTACAAAACTATAAAAATATATTTATTGGAAAATGAGGAAGTTGATTGTTCGACATTTTTTCACCTTGGAATCACTGTGTTCCTGAAAGATTTGATGTTCATAAATGTCATTTAACCAGAACTCAAATTAGTTGATTTGGATATAATTTATTTTGCATCTAAATTGAGCACAACATTCTTGATTAGACTCAGTTGCTTGGTGAATATCGTTTCTGTTTACTGCGCGAACGGTCGAAAGTTCAATTCTAGACCAGCCTTGCAAATTTCAAACCAATGCTCATTTCAATTTTCAACTCTTCTTTAAGCCGATCTTGAACCTACCCTAGCAGCACACTTGTTGCAAATCAGTTAAAGTTACTTGCATGCAATTCAATTAAATTACAATCAAATAACTGTCAGTTTTGTGTTGCTTGCGTGCATCACTACTGTCTTGCATTGTTGAGGTGATTTCACGAACAAAATGCTCGTAACTTTAAAATCATAATCATAATTACGTCCATGTAGAGAGAAATGCTACACGTCAATCCATTCATTTGGTTTACATGCAGGTTCTGTGTATTTGTTTCAAAAGTATCTCTTAATCCTGAACTTCCTCAAATGCTATCAATAGCAGTATGATAATATGTTAGCCCCTGACTCAATCCTAGTGATGTGTCTTGAAAGTTATAGCTGTTCCAAGCCAATCGAAATCCATATCACCCCGTTCTGCAAGGGTTTCAGCACAAATTTATCTCAACTAAATGACCAAGATCGATTCGGCCTGGCTTGCCACTCGAAAACTGCCCATAGCTACCCTTGGCACCTTGGCACTCGTTACAAAACCAGCATCAAATCAGCCAAGTTCGAACGGCAGAGTTGGGAAATCTATCCCATACAGCACCACACCAAGTCCAACTGCCTACAACTGCCGTGCCCGGTGGTTTCGTTTAGGGTAGCAATTTAGCGCATACTTATCTCATTATGGCCATTAAAAATAATAAAAGAAAATCACCTGTTCTAGGCAAAGCATTCACACCAGCCTTAGACCAGACCCACCACCATCGCACGCTATCAATCTGGGGATTGTTCTGTTTGGGACACGGCAACCCGCGCAGAGGGGAAAATTTTCACATTTGCACCGTGTGATTATGTCTTATTTCTATTTTCTTTGGTAATAATTTGATTGGCTCGGAAGGCGCAATAATCGCGCGTCAGTAAGTCAGTGGGCTGACTGACCACGACCCACGAGCCTCGGAGCAACGGGGGCCAATCAAGCTATGCTCATATCTTAGTCAGTGAATCTCTCTGGCAGGTTCTATGTGCGGTCTGATACGAACGGTTGTTCAGGTTGAGTGGGGCCATCCTAGCCGTGAGTTATTTTCTCTGTAGGTTCTCGCAGTGCAAATTGGTTGTAAGTAACTGGAATTACAGAAAAGCCATAAGTGGATGATCGCGCGCGCACCCAGCTTCTAGGCGAAGGAAGTTGAACATTATCATAGAGCAAAGCTAGAATTGTGGCCAACGATTGATTCTAACTGATTTCCATAAATACCTGTGCCCGAAACTTACCACGCTGCCTTGTGCATAGTTCTTCCATAACCCAAGCATCGAAGAAGCGGATGGAACTATCTAGGTCAAATGCCGTAGAAGGCGTGATTACATAAATACTCTGCTCTAACCGATCATTATATCCACCACCCTCTAAGCCAGCCAGTGATCTCTCGGTTTTCGAAACAGTACTCGATTGATACACAAATAAACTGTTTTGTTTGATCGCCGGATCGGATCGAGCGATTTATTCTTCTCGTAAATTTAGAAATAGGAGATCTGATTTTTCGGACCACGAAGATCACAAAAGTTGCATCACCATATTGGCGGCAGCCCTTCCTCATCCACATCCAAGAATCGAAACAATCGTAAGCGACACCGAAATGACTCCCCAAAAAAATAACCAATCCTCGAAAGAAGGCGTTCAAAGCATCGGTTATGACATTGCCAGTCAAAATCAATCCGTACCATTGAATGTGCTGTACAGCTTAACAACGTTGCACAGTGATCGAGGCAGGATTAAATTGACCAAAACGTGCATTCTCACCGGAACCTCATTCACCACGCCAAAGGACCACTATGAGATCCATTGGCCAATTCGTACATATTTTTGCCCAGAAAGCAACCCCTTCATAGCATCGGTCGCGATTGGTCAGGATGGGCCGCCGCAGCCGCCGCCACGCAGCCACTCGTCAAACCAAATTATGTACGGTTGTCCAACGAGAAGCGACCCGGCTAGCCTACGCATAGTAAAGCTTCGGTTTGGATCTTTCTCCCTTTCAATCACCCACACGGATGCATACCCGGCAGCAGCAGTCACGGCACCCGCCCAACCAGCCCGTAATTATGCCTCTAAACAATCAATTTTATTCAATTAACTTGACGGCACACACCACAGCAAACGCTTCTGCCGTTCGTGGGTCGTCGTTCAGAGCATTGATTGGGGATTCATGGAGTTCAAAAGTTGAATAGATCACATACCACACCGATGCCGACGCCGCCGCCGTCAGTGTCCCATTCTGTTGACCGCACCGGTTAGCCTGTAATTAAGGGTGACCGAAAAGGCTCGACTGCGAACATCGGTGTTGTTATTTTTGAGGGGATGAAGCAATCCGGTGGAGTGTCGAAGAAGAAACAAGAATGAACTCACCGCGCTCAGCCACGAAGGTGATTGTTTTGGTTTAGGTTGCAAATTTTGGACGCGAGGCTAGATCAAAACATTGATTGATACGAGGGTGGCCGATGACGAAATTGAAACTGACAGGGGGTAATCTCTCGGGTATGATTATCGCTGGGTTTGACATCTCATGCACCAGCCAGCCAGCCGCCCGGGGGAAAAACTCTAGGCCGGGAAAGGAAAGTGGGTCAAGCTTCAAGCATGGGCACATGTGCTTTGATCGTTCGACAACGCGTTGCATGGGCTCATATTTGTGGGTAAGAAGAATCGTATTGCATCCGCAGATGTGGATTGAGATAATGTAATTAACTTGTTATGTAAGGATGTTATGAATGTACTAAATAGTCCTATCACTCTAACTGATAACTATTTCAATGCTTGTAAGGAATTATTCACCATCAGTGTAAATTAAGTTGATCAACTGTCTCCTGTATCAACGGCCCTCGTAAGTTGAGTGTATCCTTCCTGCGGAAAAGTAGCGCAAATGTTTCAAGTTCATAAGAAGAGGTGTTAAAGGAATATTGACAACTACCGCCCCATTACATCGGTATGCATCGTCTCTAAATTGTTCGACGATTTTTAGATAACGAAAATGTGTACATTCTGGAGAAAAGAGTAACTTGAGTAGAAAGCCAATCACAACTTTCGGTTGTTTTGCCAATGGATGTGTCTATAAATGTGAGCTCAATTGTTTTCTTGTTTAGGGCTTTTAAGTTTAAACAAGTTTTCTTGCTTTTTGTAGACGAAAACTAAGCTTTGCAGCAATAAAAAAAACGTTTTTTGATGTAGGACTACAGGGTGCGGCAGAAAATAATGCGAAAATGTTGACTTGAGTATTGGGTTAATTCGTGTAGCTAGTGACTAATTTGTGTTGAAAGTGTATTTGTTTATGTTTACTTTCAAGTGCTGCATCCAAACATTCTAATTGTTTTATTGCAAATTCGTCAAAATGTTCGCGAAAGAAGTGATCACCAGTTTGTTGCTCGCCCAGAAGAAGCCGAAGGAGATTGCCAAGGTGGTAGGGTGCCATTTGGCAACAGTTTACCGCATAAAAAGTCCCTACAGGATGGTCCTGGGCAGCGGATCCGGGAAGCGGACGTCCGCGCTTTGCACGCACGCCAAACGTGATCAAATCTGTCCGTGCAAAAATTTCTCGCAACCCGGTGCGTTTGCATAAGAAAACTTGCAAAAGAAGCCAGTATTTCGGAAAATTCATGCGGAGAATCATCAAAAAAAGACCTGCATGCATCTTCCAGAGCCAGAGCGAAACGCCACTTGATTACGGACCAGGTAAATGAACTATGAGTGACTCGTTCCAAGAGATTGCTTTCCTTGCTGAAGAAGGAAAAAATGATAATCCTGTTCTCCGACGAAAAGCTTTTCAGCATCGATGCTGTGGCCAACAGCCGCGCGGACTGGTTCATTTCACAGCAGAATATGGAGAACGTTCCGGAAAAAGTGTAATTCAAATTTCAAACCAAACATCCGGCTGTTGTGATGATGTTTGGCTTGGTGGCGTCCAACGGTTTGAAAATGCCGCATGTTATCATTAATGATGGAGTTAAAATCAATACCGAAGTGTATATCGGTATTTTAAAGGACCAAGTGCTTCCCTGGGTGAAGGCCAACTTCTCCGAGGACCAAAACGTTGTCCTACGCCAGGATGGAGCGCCGTGTCACATGTCTAATCGAACCCAACAATGGTTGAACGATAACATGAAGTTTTGGCCGAAGGATTTGTGGCCCCCTAGCAGTCCAGATCATAATCCGTTGGAATATTCGATTTGGGAATATGTTGAAGCACAAGCCTGCAAAACATCACACCCTAGTGTAAAAACCCTGAAGTCAACCATAACACGCACATGGCAGTCAATGTCGGAGGACTACGTCCGAAAGGCATGCTCTGGCTTCCGGCGTCAGCTCGAGGATGCTATTAATACAAATGGAGAACACATTAAATAAATTTGTCTAATAGGACTTCATAAACATAACTGCACTCGAAAATGTTGATATTATTGCTTGAATTAGTTGAAAATGGGATTTGAAAAAAAAAAAGGACAAATGTTTGCATTACATTCTGCCACACCCTGTACGTCTCTGCTTTCAATACTGGGGTACAATTTAAAGAAAAATCGCATTGCGACCGATACGAAAAGTTGTTAGGTTTTAAGTGTTACTATCTCAGTCATTTCTCAAAAAAATTTCAAAACTTTTGCAACAATGGTTCGGAAATATTTCTACGCAATGACTTCTTTAGAGAACATTGTTAATTTTGGGCAACACAGAGTATTAAATAATTCATAATGATAGGCTTTGTCTTAAAATGTATGTTAACTTCTTCAGGCCTGACCCAAAAAGAAAATGTCTGTATCAATCACAGATTGAATAAAACTGTTTAAATTAAATTTAAATTCAACTAAAGTTTAAATTAAATTCTCGTTGATAAACGTTGAATAATTTTGTATCTTTCTGTATGTTCTAGGTTATCTAAAATGTACTTGAGCTCAGAACTCCAGATCTACAGATGTGACAGTTCCTTTCAGGGCTATATAAGGTTACTATAATTATTCAAACATATTGAATCAACCTTTTGGAGGGTCAACAATCACTATTTGAAAATTTTGTGATGTTCTTCTGTCATCCAAACTGTCCTTGAGTTCATAACTTAAAACCTACGGTAGTAGCTATATCTCAGTGGGCTAAAGAAAGGCACGCCATGTTTTCAATCATATTCAGTGAATATTTTTGAAACGTAAAAAAAGCATGAGTTAGACTGGGATGATCTGGGTCATCTAAACTGTACTTAAATTCAAAATATAAGATCTACAGTTGTAACAGTTGTTTTTTGAGCTATATAGGGTGACCGTATGTATTCAAACATATTAAATGAATCGTTTGGAAGGTTGACAGTCATTATTTTAATACTTCGTGAGCCTTAAGATAATACAAACTGTCCTTGGATTAGAACTTGAAATCTGCGGTAGTAACAGTAGCTTTTTGGGCTACACAAAATCACGTATTCGAGCATATTCAGTGAATATTTTCGAACGAAGAAATATACAAGAAGATAATCTTGAAATTGTTTAGGTCATCCAAACTGTCCAGGCGTTCAGAACTTAAGATTTACAGTTTCAATTTTTAAGTTATACTAAGTTGAATTGAATATTCAAACGTATTCAACATATTTTTAGAAGTCAACAAACATTATAAAGCAATGTGAAATATTCTAGGTCATCCAAACTATCCTTGAGATCAGAAAATAGGACCTATCATTATAACAATAGCTTTCTGGGCTATGTAAAACTACGATTTGTATTGAAACAAATTCATTGTATATCTTGGAAGGAAGAACATCAGACAATATGAGATAATCTTTGGATGTTCTTGGTTATCCAAACTTCAAACTCCCAGGTTATTCAAAAGTTATAATCTACACCTTCGACAGTAGCTTTCTGGGCTAAACAAAATGACAATATGTATTTGACAAAATTAAATGAGCCTTCTGGAAGGTCAATTAATATAGTGAGAAATCATGTAGTGTTCTAAGTCACCAAAACTGCTCTTGAGTTCAGAAGTTGGGATCTATAATCGTAACGTTAGCTTAATAACCTTTAAAAGGTTACGATATGCATTCAAACATATTCAGTGAATCTTCTTATATATAACCAGTCATTAGCAGATTATTTTGGGATGTTCAAGTTCAGAACTTAAGATTTATAGTAGTAGTTGTGGTCTTTTGAGCAATACATAGCAACGATAAATATTCAAACACATTCAATGAATATTTTGGAACGTCTACAGACATCACAGGATAACATTGTAAGTTTCAGGTTATTCAAACTGTCTTTCAAAACTTAAGGTGAATCGCTGCTCCATGTTTTTGTTTTTCCTATCTTTTATCTCTTTCTCGCAAACTTACCTCGCAATTTCAAATTGATAAATCTCGATTGCTAGTGAATAAACATTGAATCGAACTCTATCAGATTTCTCACAGCAAGTAAGCATACAGACAGATGTGTTTAAATATTCAATATCTACACAGATAAAATGAAACACTGAATTTTCTGCGTTATCTAATGCACTTAAAGGGAATGCTAGATTTGGCAGAACATAATGGGATATTTCATGTAAATTTAAGCCTGAATCGAGCCTGTTGTATAAAAGATTGCAAACAATATCGTTGTTTACGCTCCTTTGGCTAAAATTACAGGAGGGGAAATTTTACGTGCGTCGAGAATGCTTCAGCGTATGCCTGGTTTACAGTTCGGGAAAAGCGTCACGGGATTTGCGCACATGTGTATTTTAAATGGAGCCCGGGATTTGAATTTCCGTGGCAGAAATTAAGTCTACATAAAAATTACAGTTTTCCTGAAGTGTAAGCCCATTCGCGGGATTTACTCCGGGAAATAAAATTTATATCTACACACTTCTTCTTTGGCGGGAACAAATCATTCCGAATTGTTTCCGGGCGGATTTTGAAAGTTCGAAGTCGAACAGGGAGAAAATGTTAAAATGCCAGAAAGAGATCCGAGTTCGGAAAGATTTTTATTTTATTTTGATTTGCTCGAAGACTTTGATGGGTTTGTCAGTCAGGGTAAAATTGATGAAACCAAAGAAACGCGTAGCCAAAACGACAAAACGAAATAAGGAGATTGTCATTAAAGTTACTCGTTGCCAAGAAATTTTAAAACATCCTTGCTTGTTATTTGGTACATCAAACCAGCTAAAGATGCTATTTGCTAACAAATCAGTTGTACTATTTTATCGTCCCTGAATAAATCCATCGGTGTCCAGGAGTGCCGGAAGTACTGGGATGCTTTGAGAGAATCGACTAGGTAAAACCATAAATCGTTAAAATAAACTGAAATAAAATAATTCGTAAATTTCTAGCATTTATTTTGACAAGATTTGTGAGAAATCCGGTGCGGTCTTCAAAACTGACCATTTTTCAATGCTTCCTGCAAGAAAAAACTTACACAAATGTAAACAATACGCAAAATCTGAGACGCAAACTTTAGCTTGATCACTGTAGTGTCACTTAGTACAAAGTTTAGCTAGTTAGTTTGGCATAGAATATCCCAAGATTATCTCATAATGTTAGCTGGTCTTCCAGGACATTCATTGAATATATTTGAGTACATATCCAGTAGTACAACTGTTGATCTTAAGTTCTGAACTCCAGGACAGTTTGGCCTGATCCTAGCACATCTCAAGCAAAAATATTTCCATACTTTTTGCATATCATTTCTATGTTATTGAGCTCCAAATGAATGATACAATATGGTATGGACAGGGATGAAGCAATGAGCTCGGGTCGAAAATACCGTCTCGTCGTTAAAAAATAAACGTGATTTCTTCAGTAATCAACACATCAGCTACCATAAGAATGGTACTACTGTGACAATTTTCCGACCATAATGTCTGCGTAGTAACGACTGTTTCAGAAAGTATAAGTACACCTTATTTTAACGGTCACTTTGAATATAATGCAGTATTTCAACATGTCCTGCGTCCTCTTGTTTTCACATTTTTGAATGACATAGCATCAAAAAAGTGCTCAGTTTTGTGTTACCTATCAAAATGCGCGGTCTTACTCCAGAACAACGAAAAATTATTTGTATTTGTATTCGTCTTCGATTCTATCGTACAGACTTAATCTTAACCTACATTCTTAATTCTAGATTGAAAACAATATTTAGACAGATTAAAATCAAATAAATCACTTACACTATTAAAATTTTTAATGCAAGAACTGAGTGGGTTATTGTACCCATAATTCGTCCTATGTACTGGAATGGCAATCAGAGCAGCATTTCTGAGCCGGCGACTAGGTACGTTGAATTGCACACACGATAGAAGATCCGAGGAATCGATATTGTGTTTAAGAATGTCAAAAATCAATAACCTTTGCAGCTTTAAGCGTCTAGACGAGAGCAGCTCAAGGTCAATCAGTTGACAACGCGCTGGATAGTCTGGCAGGTGAGCAGGGTCATTCCATGGCAGGTGACGGAGAGCAAAGCGGATGAACAGCTTCTGCACGCGTTCGATACGAATGACTTGTGAGGTGTGGTAAGGGGCCCAGACAGGGGCAGCGTATTCCAAAACACTACGCACTAGCGCACAGAACAGTGCCTTTAGTGCATGTACGTCAGTGAATTCTAACGCATTCCGTCGGATAAAACCGAGAACAGCAAAAGCCTTAGCAGTAACGGTTGAAATATGCTCGTTGAAACGTAGCTTGAATCCATTATCACACCTAAATCTCGAATAGACTGAACTCGTTCCAGTGTTGTTCCAGTAATGGTGTAATCGTGTCTAATGGGAGATAAGCACCGGCAAAAAGTTATCACTTTGCACTTCTAATGTTTACGCTCATTCCATTTCGTCGAACGAAGAAAGTCCGCGACGCAATCAGCAAGATTTTATTCTTCTGAAAATTTTGAGGTCGTCGGCGTACAGCAGTTTAGCAGATGAGAATTGATCGCATAAATCGTTGATGTACAGAACGAAGATCAAAGGTCCTAGCACACTACCTTGCGGAACACCAGAAGGAACGCAGAAGGTCTCGGATCGAGAGTAGTTCACCTGAACGAAAGCCTCCCTGCCAGTCAGGTATGACAAAATCCAATTGGCTATCCAATCAGGAAAACCCATGTGACGAAGCTTCTCCACGGCATATTGGTGAGGAACGGTGTCAAACGCTTTCGAAAAATCGAAGTATATGGAGTCCACTTGATTCCGCTGCTCGATCTCCCGAAACAGCACATTCGAATAACATAACAAATTGGTCGTTGTAGAGCGATGTGGAATAAGTCCATGTTGATATTCCGAAATAATTGGTCTCGAAGCAGACAGTATTACTTTGTGAACCATGGATTCAAGGAGTTTAACCAAGCAACAAAGAATCGAGATTTCACGATAATTGTCAACGCTTCGTGAACTCCCAGATTTGTGAACTGGAATCATTTTGGCGGTTTTCCATAATCCCGGAAACGTTTTTTCACTAAGCGACCGATTGAAAATCAGAGTCAGTGGTCCGGCAATAAACCTAGCACAGTTCTTCAGAAGAAAAGGCGTAAGGTCATCAGCACCAGCCCCTTTCGAGACATCTAGGTCGCGGAGAGCTGACATCACTTCCTGTTGGGAAAACTGGAAGCATGGAAGGTGAATATCGTGGGTTGGGATATTCCGAAAGCTTCCTGGGTGCAGTAGTGGCGATTTTGAGCTAAACACACTTTGAAAGAAGCTTGCAAAAAGGTTCGCAGCCTCCCCGGATGTAGTTACCGTAGTACCACCATAACTGACCGTGTTCGGGATCTGACTATTTGACTTTTGAGCTCTCACATACTTCCAAAATATCGATGGGTTATTTTTAATGTTCGATTGCAGGTTATCCAGGTATCTTCGGTGGCTGGACTTAAGAAGCTCATTTCAGGAGGATTCCACAAGATGAAGCAGATTCCTGTTTTCGGCAGTTGTCGCAGCGAAGAACCGCTTACGTACTTTCCTTAACCTGTTACGCAAGTTTCTTAACTCTACAGTCCACCAGGGTTTTCTGATAACAGCTCGATTAACACCACGGTGACGAGGGACTTTCGAATGCAATATACCAAACAGTTTGTCGTAGAACAGGATAATATTGGCGTCGACAGAATTCCCATGGAGGTAATCATCCCAATCCACCGAACAGAGCTCAGCATTGAGAGAAGTGAAATCGCAACGCCGAAAGTCCAGGTACATGATGTCCGATTGGGGTTCCTGAGGGATGGGTACGAAGCAGTTTACGTCGATTTGTAGAACTAACGGTGGATGATGCTCATCAATGGGAAGAAGTGGTACAACTGGTTGCGAAATTTCCATGATGTCCGTAGAGCTTGTAAACACCAGATCTAAAACTCTACTGTTGCGATTGGATATGGAGTTAAGTTGCACCAGACCACAAGCCGAGATGGAATCGGTAAGAGCAACTTCTTGCTCGCTGGATGCGTTTGTGGGCAGGTATCCGTTGACATCACCATCAAAACTCCACTGCAGGTGAGGGAGATTATAATCACCAAGCAGCAGAATGATATCGTTGTCGGAAGACGTTTCTGAAACATGTTGAGCAGCAGCGCCGTGGGTGGCATACAGCATTGGGCTGGAATTTGGATGTAGATAAATGCCAAAAACGTACAACGATCGGTTGGCAAACTTCACGCGCACTGCAACTTGCTCAAGCTCATTACAGTCTGTCAAAAAGTGTAGTGCACAGTGTAGATCGCATTTGACTGCGACAATCACACCGCCACCTCTCGATAAATTGCTAGTGGATTCACTGTGATCGCAACGAAAAATAGAGTAATCCGACGACAGTTCGGAGTTACCGATGTCGGGCCGGAGCCAAGATTCGGTAAGAACTACAACGTCATACTCACAGTTGGATAACCGTAGCTTCAAATCGGTCGTTTTAGTTCGCAACCCCCTGACGTTTTGGTAGTAGACGCACAGGAAACGAGAATCGTCTAGTCTGGCTGCGTTAATGCAGATACGCCGTCTGCTGTTCACTTGAGGATCACTGTTGGCCAATGACGGGAGAGCCTCGATTGTGTCTGGGGGAGGCAAAGCTTCCTTAGTACATTCGTCAATGCGTTCCAGTGGCTGATTGCAGTGCGGAGAGTGATCTGTGATTGGAGCAGTGCTGTTAGCGGAGAACGGATCAGAGATGGTGCTGATCGAATGTGAATCGTACTTGCCTGGTGTAGCTGGTTGGAAGACCACTTCACCAGCAACACACACAGGGCCGGGACGACTGTTGAACGCTGGCAGGAATGGCACGACTGTGGTGAGTGGCTCGGTGGCTTCCATAATGCCAACATTTTTGCGTCCCAGAAGTGTAGTCGACAGCGAAGAAAAACAGGTTAAATTTTCAGAGGATGCTAGACGTGATCCAGCGGGTTTCTGTTTGTGATGTCCATTGGTATTATGACCAGTGTATCGTGAAATCTGACTTATCACTACTGATGAGTTACATGGTGCACAGTTCAAGGTTGGTGGCAAGTTTAGCTGCGCTGCGCTGAAACACGAACACATTTCAGGCGAAGAATTGATGCTATCGAACACATACTTGCCTGAGAGAGGAGGTTGGAAGCCCCTATACCAGTCTCAATCCCAGGTCCAGAACGACTACGACGAAAGGAACCAGCGAGCGCGACTGGGAGGAGAGGCTCAGGGGCTTCCATAAGGCGACAGGCAGTGCGTTCTGAATTGGTTGGAACATCAACTATGGCAGGATTCATGTTAATCACGTGTTTTGTAATAATCGTGGGCTCGGGTAGTTTTTTTCTCGTGTTTTTTAGCTCGAATTTCTACTCCATCTGGCCCCATTTATCCCCAACGGTATTTTGCACGTTTGTTGGCACAATTGCTTTGAACGACACAAATGTTAGCTCGCGCTGATCCTTACCTCTGGGAATTAGTTTCACCACTTTCACCATGGAAGCGTGCACATTTGTAATCTCTCAGATATGGTTTCGAATAGCCGCTTCGGTCTGATCAATCTTTCAATGAATCATCAACTTTCAATGAAACAATACCTAGCGGTCGTGTGGTTGGTGGTTGTTGAGACGGTGCAATTGTGGTGGAGTTCATCACGTTTGCTGCATGACTAGAGTGATTATCGGATGAGACTAAGCTCGCTCCAGCTATGGCAGTAGGAACACCAACGGTGGCGGTACTCAAATTCAGCTGATTTTTTCCTTGAGATGTTGGTTGATTGATAGTGCCGTTTATGTCATCGAGAACTTCAAAGAAAGAAGTATCGTTACATGAGCGAGAACGGTTGAGAGGATCAACCGAGTCGTCGAGTGTAAGCTGGTCGATTGTTTTGTGGAAGGCTGCATGGTCCTGCGATTGGTTGGTTTCTTGTTCCTTCTGATGGGCAAAAATAATACCGTTAATATTTCGCAGATTCTCACCGTAGTTTCCTAGTCTTGTGTCCATTGAGTCCATCCTAATGAGAAGCTCACGTAAAGCCTTCATAATAATTTTATCACGATCATAAACTGAGGGCTCGAAGTTCAATCGACAAGCATGACAGAACCATAGCAGGCCCACTTTAGCGGACCAC
This sequence comes from Aedes japonicus, assembly GCA_034211315.2. Taxonomy (NCBI): domain Eukaryota; kingdom Metazoa; phylum Arthropoda; class Insecta; order Diptera; family Culicidae; genus Aedes; species Aedes japonicus. The sequence goes on from JASCZW010010367.1 coordinate 35,798, forward strand.
GATGCATGATGACTTCTGTTCACTCCTACACAGCTTGGGTGGAATTGCCGATTACAAGATCCATTGCAAACAATAAATTTGTTTGGGCTCAAAGTTTTGTTGCATCCATTGCACGTCTCCATGACGTAGAACTCGGTCGGCTTATCTGTGGAGTACTTTGTATGTCGCCTTTCGATATACTTCGCGCACAACACTGAACGAGCGGTGATGAAAACAAAACAAAAATCGACGTGACGAGAGATGAATGGCGACAGCGTTATCACACTATGTACAAAACAATACACTTTATCGCGCACAAAATAAAATCATAAAAACAACAACAATACAAGGGTTCACGGCGTAAACTTCAACATGTATAAGCTGACAAAGAATTCCGTGATTGAATGTGGTACAGATAGATAATAAAATTGGTCCACAAAACGAATAAAAATGCGAAAAACCGTTAGAATAAATTCACGCTAAACCGACTTGGTGGCCATACTGTTTTACTGATGATGTTTATCGTGCATAAATGGTGCACTGTGAGCGGACTCTCCTTGAGAAAATTGGCCAAGGAAGAGGGTGTAAGCGTCGGAGCGGTACGATCTGCGATTCGAAAATATAGAAAACAGTGTACGTTTGAAGATGCGCCGAAGAGTGGTCAGAAATCCGGTCCTGTTAGTCCGGATATCGATAAAAAGATCAGGGATGCCTACAAGCGACGACTTCCGTTCGGGATGTTGCGAAAAAACTAGGGACCTCGTCAAGTAACGTCATGCGTGCCAAAGAAAGACTTGGGCTAAAAACATACCGGAAGCAGAAAAACCCCAAAAAGAACTCAAAACAGGCCGCGTCCGTGAAACCACGGGCCCCGTGAAACACTACGATTCGTTATTGTGTAGAAATTCTGGGTGTATAATAATGGACGATGAAACGTATGTGAAACTAGCTTACAAAACGCTTCCCGGACCACACTTCTATACTGTAAGTGAAGACAGAGACATCCCCGAAACGGAGAAGGCAAATTTTACCAAAAAAATCGGTAAGAAGGTTATGGTTTGGCAGGCAATATGCGAGTGTGGTTAAACATCTAGTCCGTACATCACAACGGAGACGATGAACACTCAGAAATACGTTAAGGAATGTCTCCAGAAGCGATTATTGCCGATGATCAGGCAGCACGAAGGTCAAGTAGTGTTTTGACCTGATTTGGCGTCATGTAATTACGCAAAGGACACTTTAGAATGGTACAAAAGTCAAAATGTATGTTTCGTGCCAAAAGACATGAATCCGACGAA